>JAJIYU010006072.1:0-21291 GCA_030144865.1 Tinospora cordifolia | reverse complement strand
TTTCCTTTCAATGTAAGGGCATGTTGCCCAATTTTGAATAAGACTTCCGCTGAAAGTTAATATTTCTATTTTGAGATTATTGATCAACAATGTAATAGTTTACAAAGTTATTTACTTTCTTTTATTAATAAAGAAGTTGAATTTTTCTTTACCTTTAATTGCCTTGATTTTATTAAATGTGAATTTGTACTATTGAATTTATTCTAAGGCATGTGGAATTGAAAAATTGAAAGTCAAGTGTGTGTCACTTGTAAAGTAACACCGGCCCAACCTGCCAATTGGTTAAGTCTACCGTCGAATAATGGTGGTTGTCCAAAACTCAAAGAATGTGGGGGTAGGGGTGTTACACAAGAACACTCAAGAACTGAGTTGTTCACACTCAAGAACACTTAAGAACTGAAAAGAGGTGCCAAGAGAGAGGCTAGAGAAAACAAGAGGAATCTTATCAGCTCTTGCTTTGGGGTGAAGAGAATGAGAATACAAGGGTCCTTTATATAGATTTTCAGTGGGCATAGAGGGACATTTTGGGTGTGCTTACATATGAAATCTTTCCATCTTTCATGTGTGCATTGTTTGGCGTGAGAATCTTTCCAATTTGCCATGGTGCACATGGTTTGGGCATGTGAGCAATCATTAGGGTTTCCTTTTCCTAGTATGAACACAAAGTTTGAGTTTCTTTGTTATGTGTGGACACAATCTTGGCTTAAACCACTAGCTATCTTGGTTTGGGCGTCAATATAGGTGTGATTTTGTGAGCAAGATAACTTTCCAATATGTTTTAGTAATTGAATCTTCTCTTGTGAGTCTTGGATTCTTTTTCTTGTGCACACCAAAACAACAAGATTTGTCAACCTTCTATTTTTGGATTAAATCTCTTTTTTGGTGTCATGTGTGAGCAAGATTTGGATATTTGTCTTGATAAGTGTTTTAGAGACTTCTATAAATCAGCATGGGAAACTTTCCCATTTCTTAAACTATATATTTCTATGTGATATGCTTGCTGATTTCTTCTTCTATTTGGGACGTCATTATTATATGGTTTCTATTTCTCTTTGTGGGTCAAGATTGCTCAGTTTGTGGGCAAGGAATCTTTCTAATTTCTTCTTTTTCTTGTGCATCAAGTCTAGTATGCACATGAGTTAAGGAAACTTCTAGTTTTAACTTTCCCTCGTGTGTCGAGTTTTTTTCTTGTGCTCATAGATCATGGGAACTTCTATTCTTAATTCTTTGGTGTGATAATGGGCAACCTTCTAATATTGAAAACTTCCATTTTTGGTTTTCTTGGTGTGCTCATGATCAACATAGGATGTCTTTCTAATTGAGTTCATGAAAACTTTCTATTTTCTCTTTTGTGTGTACAAGGGTGATGTTTTGGGATGTTTTCCACATAGAAAGTTTCTATTTGATCCATTTGTGCTCATGTGACGGCTAGGCTTCATTCTTGGGCACTTCAGGGTTGTTTTCCATGGTTTGAAATTTTAGGTTTGTGAGAAACATATTTCTAATTTCTTCTTATTTCCCATTTCCCTTGTTTTCATTTCATTTCTTTAATTCTCATTTCATTGAGATGTTTTGAGCAAATGAACAGTCAATTGACCACTGAAATGAACTTCTACTGAATTTATCTCATTTAATCCTCAATAATGTTGTACATGTTATTTCATTTCATTTTGTAGGAGTTTTTCAGGGTATTACACCAACCTACCGACATATGAGTGGCCTTTAAGGTATTTTACTAACGGTTGATTGTGGGTACCACATGCTACTGTTAAAGTCCATATTCTGTTATTCAGATTCTTTTCATTAAACAAAAAGGGACAACCACATTTCTTAGTCTCGAATCTTCCTTTTACCTTCTTGTCACTGTCAACAAATGGCCATTTTCTTCCTTTCTTATACGACCCATATCTTTCACAAGCAAGATTTACTTTTGCTTGTCGATCATTTCCTCCGACATCTGAGTTCTTTATAGTCACAACGAAGCCATTTATCTTTCCCTTATTTTGGTCCCGCTAGTGTAAATTGCTCAGTATAATCAACAATAATGTCAGTGCATTCTTCTTTAACCTAAAATGATCAAAATAAATATTAATTAATTAAGGGAATAAAAAAAATGAACTAAAAGTAATAGGTACAATCTCGGTCAACTAGGGAAGAGACTCACAGCATGAGTCTCGGCCAGACATGCCCGGGATTCATGATGTTAATCTCGGTCACTATTGTATAGTGCATCTCAGCCAATAGTGACTGAGACTCGCATAGCGAGTCTCAGCCATGTAGGGCTGAGACAACATTTAAAATCTAGCCTAAAAATATGATCTTTCAATGACATAGAAAAATACCTCAATGAGCCTATATCGCTTGTAGAATTTGTTTCTTGTGCCATTTCTTATGACAATAAGCTAAAACTCGATCCAAATGAGTGCCCTAACATCAACAACGAAAATGAAAGAAAATAAACACAGATTGTTGTATTTTTTCACCATTACAAACTTAAAAGCTCATTTACAATGCAAGCCTTGAAAAAAATTAGACGAAATCTTGCTAGAATGGTTGTTGGAAGCTTACCAAAATTTGTTCTCCATATCTCCAAAGATGAGAAATAGATGTGGGACTGGATTAGTGGGGTAGGGTGGGGTGAATGAGGTTATTTGGTGATATGTGGGGTGTTTAATGAAGGGTAAATTAGTTATTTTACACAAGCGTATATTTGGAATAAAAAATTGTGGTGAAGAGAGCTACTATGAGGGTTAATTTAGCCCCACTCTTTGATAATCATATCCTTTTAGATTATTTTTTAATACTCCTTGCGCGACCCATTCTAGTTT
Source organism: Tinospora cordifolia (assembly GCA_030144865.1). Taxonomy (NCBI): domain Eukaryota; kingdom Viridiplantae; phylum Streptophyta; class Magnoliopsida; order Ranunculales; family Menispermaceae; genus Tinospora; species Tinospora cordifolia. Next base: position 18,463 of record JAJIYU010006072.1, on the reverse strand, counting down.
AGTCATTTTGGTGCACTTGTTGAGATCAATGCAAGTGCAAATGATCATAATAGTAATACACGGTAAGTAATCGGATACCATCCTTAAGGAATAGTATATGGATAATAATCTCAAATCCTAATCTAATTTCAATATTAATTTTATTAAGGGTTAGAATCAAGGTTTGAATGCTTTAAACTAAGATCAAATAAAAAACAATGAGTATTGGTTTTAAAAACTAAATCAATCCAATTTCTAGGATAGTAAAATATTATGTATTTCCCCTTAATTCTTATTTCACTTTATCTAATCCCTATTTCAGTTTGTTATAACACTTATCATTAAAACCCTCTTTCGAAGTGCCTTAATACCTATTAGTTATGTATAGTTAACAAACTAACGCAATAAACATTATAATTACGTGCAACCTCTTATAAAATCAATAATCTCTCGGTTAATTGATCGCGTTTTTTGTCTTTGTCTCTGTCTTTTCTTTCTTCTTCCTTTCTGGCTATCAAACGATAATCAAACGAATAGTTGAATAATGAAAACCCTAATACAATGATCTATTTATAGTTGTTTTCTTAACAACTCGTAAAACACCACCTAAAAAACCCTAAAAATCACATCAATCACATTACCGCGGTAGCTTCGCTACACCAAATATCTCTAAAAAATCATGCCTTTTTTGTTAACTTTGTCGCGCTACCGCGATATTATTGCACTACCGCAGTAGCTTAATGTCTATGTAACAACTTGGGCCCACCGTAATAATATTGTCCCCACCTTAGCCACCACTAACTCGATGCAAGGTTTTGTCTCTGGTGAAACTCGAACTTGAGCCTCTCAAAACATGTCAACACAATGAGACACTGCCAAATACACATTTAACCCAGGAATTACTCTAGAGTCGGACCTATATGGGATATTACAATTCACCCCCCTTGGGAGCAGTCTTGTCCTCAAGACTCACACCTCTGTCACACATAGAGCAGCTCTGATACCATTTGTAGCAACTCGGCCCTACCGTGATGATATTGTCCCTACCTTAGCCACCATTGATTGGGTGTAGTGTTTTGTCCTTGGCAAGACTCGAACCTGAGCCTCCCAAAATGTGTTGGCACAATAAGATACCCCTGGATGCACATTTAGCCCAGGCATCACTCTAGAGTCAGATTGATGTGGGATATTACAATATTTGTAACAACCTGGGCCCACTGTGACGATATTGTCCCCACCTTAGCCACTACTGACTGGGTACAAGGTTTTTTCTTTGGTGAAACTCAAACCTGAACCTCCTAAAAAACGTCGGCACAATGAGACACCTCCGAATGCACATTTAGCCTAGACATCACTCTGGAATTGGACCGATGTGGGATATCACAATTCACCACCCTTGAGAGCAGTCTTGTCCTTAGGACCCATACCTTCGTCACACACAAAGCGGCTCTGATACCATTTGTAACAAACCGGGCCCACCGTGACAATATTGTCCCCACCCTAGCTACCACTAAATGGATGCAGGGTTCTATCCTTGGCGAGACTCAAACATAAGCTTCCCAAAATGCATCAGCATAATGAAACACTCCAGAATGCACATTTAGCCTAGGCATCACTTTGGAGTCAGACCGATGTGGGATATTACAACCTACCATGACAATGCTTGATTTTCTGTGGCATTGAATCACAAATATAAATGCATAGAAATCACATTGAAATTCTTTAAATATGCAAATGACATGCCATGCTCCTATTAATGCTTAAGTACCTAATTATAAACAAACATGTGCTATTTCTTACAAAACCATGCAACACATATGCAAAATACATATAATATAGTTAGTATGCTATGTAGCTAACAAATACTCCCAAATGTAAACTATTTTTTGTCACCAAACAATGACTAATCACTCATCATAGCGACCTCAATTTTTCATTCTTATAGTTTATGATTCATTAATAAGTCCCTAGGGCCATCTTTCTAGATTGATTAGGTGATTTGTAGTTACTATCCCACTCATAGAAATCCTCTCCTAATACCTAAGTACACAAATCCTCTCAACTCTTTCGTCTATCTATCCTCCACTTAGGTCAAATTATAGTTAGGATCAGTGGTCTTTCTTTTAGGTTGTAACGTGGCCTGACTTTAGGTATATGTATGATAGGATTAAATTCTGACTCAAATGCACACTCATAGAAATAATAACAACCTTCTTTGTTTGATTTCTCTTTATATGCTTGATCCTTTTTGTATACTCCTTTGTTTTTCTTCTCTGTTCAGACCCTCATCCTTGCTTTCATGGCTCCCCCAAACTTATGATTTCATATACACTTCAATTGATGCCCATCTGTACACCCATATAGAAGGAGGAAGCTCAACATTCATCAATGATACTGAAGTACTACACATAAATATATAACTTTCTTCTCTATCTTTTTTTTTTAACTGGACAAAAATTAGAAAACATATATGTATATCAATGACTCATCCCTTCTTTCACATCATCCGAATGGCATTATCATGACCATGAGTTCACACAAATAGGTTCAATTGAGATGTGCATAAAAGGTAAGGTGTTTATATATTACTTAGGTTCATGACAAGAAAATAGGCTATAAGGCTCAAAATAGGCTGAAAAAATTTTAAGTGTTGCGACTGGCCTTTAGGCTAAAACTCAAACAATGATGACCTATATCATTTCCCTCTTATAATCATTCCTAATCAATGTTCAAGATAGGTTTGATTATTTCAAGAGTCTGTGGAAAATTTGCTCCACTTGTGTTATACCACTTTCCTTAGTTTTTGAATTCTCAATTTACCTAAGACTAAAGAGATCTGTCAAAGTCAAATTTGGGACAAACTAAGCACACAAACTATTTGAAAGTATCCTAGTTCTTTGTCTCATTACATTAGAGGAATTTTCAATCTCACAGGTTACTCAATGTATTTTTCAAAAATATGGCATGGATCTAGCCTAAATGACACTAATATGCTCTATATGTTCATGTTCTAAAGCTAAATAAATGATCGTGATGTCTAAATGTAATGATAGAGTTTTTATAATAAATATTTATGTGGTATGCATATAAATATTTAGTTTAGAAGCAATAAAGCACACAATGTATAAAAATTAAAGGAAAAATAACCTGAAATTGAAGAAGATTTTTTCAATGTTTTCTCCCAAACTTAAACTATGCCTTGTATTCAAGAAGACAATTTCACTATGATGCACACATGGTGGAGAATATGCTGAAGCAGGAGCATCTGTACATACTCACTCTCTAAAAACATGCGTTGAACAAAAAGATGGCAAGTATGATTAGTAGGTAATCTACTAATAAGGCAGGCAATAAAAATAATTTTAAAGGGGCAAGAGTAATAGCAAGATAGTTGAGTCCCCTCCTCCCTTTTTTTTGAAATAAAATGAAATGCATGCATACCTAGAAAATTAAATTAAACTATAACAAAAATAAAAAGAAATAAATAAAAATAAAAACCAATGGGTTGTCTCTCACTAAGTGCTTTGTTTAACATCATTAGCTTAATGAAGATACTAGTTCATCAAAGTCAAATTTGTTGATCTTTCCCAACACTTTGGCTTTGCGCAATTCTTGCTTGATAATGCAGGTGGCTGCTTATTTTCAACAATAGTTGATGTAACTACTTCATAGGAATTTTGTGTCCATTTAATGCATCAATTTGTTCTTCAATAGTGTGGTTAAAGTTTTGGTTCACCTGTATGGCCTTCCCTTTATCTAGTTTTGCTTCTATGATTTCTGTAACATGAAATGTCGATTCTTCAACGACTGTTGGAGTTTCAGCTTGTATCACAGTGATTCTTTTGCAATCTTGCAATTCAACAGCCGACTTCACAAGTTGATAGGTGTTGAATACAACTTGGTCTTCATTTACTCGCAAGGTGAACTCTTCTTTTGAAACATCTATGAGGGCTTGACTAGCGACTAAGAATTACCACCCAAGAATTAATGGTATCTTCCCGTCTTCTTCTATATCAAGAACAACAAAGTCAGCTAGGGAGATAAACTTATCAACCTTAACTAGCACATCTTCAATGATCCCTTTTGGATAGGTGATGGAGCGATTTACAAGTTGAAGAGTGATAGTTGTGGGCTTGATTCCGGATAGGCCCAATCATTTATACACTAAAAGTGGCATTAGATTTATACTAGCCCCCAAATCATAGAGGGCCTTCTCAGCTGTTACTTTGCCTATGTTGCAAGGAACGGTAAAACTCCCTAGATCTTTTAGTTTTTGAGAAAGTTTTCTTTGAAGGATGACATTACACTCTTTAGTAAGCTTCATTGTTTCATGATCTTCTCATTTACACTTTAGGACATAATCTCTTTCAGAAATTTAGCATAGTTTGCCATATGTTGCAATGTCTCAGCAAAGGGGATATTGATATGTATTTTCTTAAACATGTTCAAGAACTCAGCAAATTGTTCATCCATAATTTTCTTCTGAAATCACTATGGAAAGGGAAACTGAGGAGGCTCAAGCTTTTGCTGCCTTGAATGGTGATCCCAGGAAGTCTTCCTTTCTTATTTTCTCCATTAGTGGGAGCTATATCATTTGGCTCTAAAGGATCGAGCCATTTTGAATTGTTAGATTCATAAACTGGCATAGTAGGGCTTAAAGGAATGGGTGGACTATGGATTTCTCTTCCGCTTCCAATAATATGGCTTTGCATCTTTCTTTAGGATTGACTAGTGTATCACTGGGAAAAGAGCTCCACTACTGACCGGTGAATGCTTGGGCTAATTGTCCTACCTAAGCCTTAAGACTTTTCACTGTTGCATTAACATTTCCTATTTATATTTCTAATCTTGGAACTTTTTTGAAGACAACTAGACAACTCGTTGAAGACAACTAGACAACTCTTTGAAGAACTGGGCCTACATGTTCATCATTTCATCTAGTTTGTCATCCAATGATGACTTCTTATCTTGTAGGCTTGGTTGAGGGACATAACTTGGTGGGGCTTGTAGGATATTTCCATTATTGGCATAGGAGAAGTTCCCATGGTTTTGAATCCCTAGAAGGTAGTATTAAGGAACATTGTACCCTTGTTGCTAACCTTGATAAGTATTGAAACGGTCCAGTGCATTAAGTTGTTTTATAGATGCTTTTACAGTAGAGGAAGCCTTATGTGCTTCAGCTATGGCCAAGATTGATTGAGTCTGAAGCTACTAAAACTGTCCATTACCAAACTTCTCAGCCAATGAATTCATTTGGTGGGTCATAGAGGATATCTGTGCTTTAAGAACAGTAATCTCATCCACATCATGTAAGCCAACCCTTTTTACTAAGCCTCTATGTATTCCATGGCCATAAGCATTAGTTGCCATATCTTCTAAGAGTTGTGTGACCTCTATAGTTGATTTTTCCATTAAAGAACCGCCAGTTGCTAAATCCACCAAGGCTCTAGTAGGTGGTGTTAAACCACTGTAGAACATCTGAATTTGGAGCCATGGAAGATAACCATGCTGAGGACATCTTCTTTATAAATCCTTGAATATCTCTCGAACCTCATAAAAAAACTCGAATTCTGACTGCTTAAGTGAACTGATTTCACCCCAAAGTTGATAAACCTTCGCTGGAGTAAAATATTTATGTAGAAATGTCTATCCCATCTCTTCCCAAGTGGTGATGCTACCTAGTAAGAGAGTTTGTAGCCATGTCTTCGCTTTATCCTTCAAAGAGAAAGGAGAAAGCCTTAGCCTCAATTACTCTTTAGTCACACCATTTATTTTAAGTGTATCACATATCTCCATAAAAGAATTAAGGTGTGTCATTGAATCTTCAGTAGCCAAACCCCTAAATTGTTGTTGTTGCACTATATTAATGAGGGAAGGCTTCAATTCAAAATTGTTGGCATTGATGGGCATTCTGGCAATCTTAGAGTGATTATTATTAAGCATAGACTTGAAAAAAATCCTCGAGCGGTGCTTTACCCTCATTGCCAACAACTGATCTACCACTTTTTACCATATCAGACATATGGCTTCTCACTTCCTACTGAATTTGCCTTAGTGTTTTGGACAAGTCTGGGCTGTTCAATCCAAGTGAATTTCAACTCAACCACAAACCTGAAACACCACAAACAAAGAAAATAGATCAAGTGTAATCAATAGATTAAATAATAAAAAGAGTAAAATAAACTAAAATAAAATAAATAAAAAATTGCCTTAATTAAGATTTAACCAATTTCAATTGGTTCTAAGATTATTATATATCATTCCTTGGCAACGACACCAAAAACTTGTTGAGATCACTGCAAGTATACAAGATCGCAATAGTAATACATCGTAAGTAATCAGATATCATCATCAAAGAATAATATATGGCTAATAATCTTAAATCCCAGTTTAATTTTAGTATTAATTTTATTAAGGCTTAAAATCAAAGTTTGAATGCTTTAAACTAAGATCAAACAAAAAACAATGAGTGTTGGTTTTAAAAACTGAATCAATCCAGTTTTTATGATAGTAAAATACATGTATTTTCCTTTAATTCTTATTTCAATTAATCTAATCCCCGTTTTAGTAGGTTACCACACTTATTATTAAAACCCTCTCTCGAGGCGTCTTAATACCTATTAGTTATATTCCCTTGTCCTTGACTCAAACTTTGTTATGCATGATAGCTTGGTTGAGTTTCTTACATAACATAGTCACCTCTTAATTCAAATTGCATTTTGACTCATTTTCTTCCTCTTGGCTTCATTTGTTGCATTGAGACTCAAAATCTATCTTCAGGTTAGTTAGTCTCAGACCTAGAATAATCATGTTTGACTCCTTAACTTCATTTAGTTCACTCTTTGCCTTGTTAACAACTTGCATAGAAGCTTTTCCACTGTTTTGGTCATGGTAGGTGTCACTAAGATTCTTAATCTCATTGACAATTATGGTAAGCCTTTTCATTACATCAATGATATGTTCACCTTTATTGACCTTAAAAGTCTTATAGAAGTCTTCTAGGATCTTCAATTTGGTTTATTTCACTTGCTTTGCACCCTTGTACTCTACATACAGCTTCCCCTACATTCCTAGCTTGGTACCATCATAATCTAGCTCCACCTTGAAACAACTCATGGAATATAAAAGTAAAATGTGCTCCACTATTCACTTGCCAAAACTCCATGGCTTCTCTCTCTCTCTCTCTCTCTCTCTCTCTTTTTCAAGGACTTTGACGATGATCAATGAGGCCATGAAGTGGCATAATGAATAATTTTCACCCACTTCTTTGAAGTAAATTGGTATTAAGGTTTTCTGTAACTAAGTCATAGTTGCTTTGAAACTTGTGACAATTTTAAGGAAAACATTGTTTGCCCACTTACAAATCGTAATTAACTATGATTAGTTAAATCCTAACAAATGCATATTTCATCTAATCTAAGATCTTTACGATCTATATTTAGATGAGTTATGAAATAAATGCTCAAAATCATATAGAAAACACACTTGGCGCATACAAATATCATTTTATCCTATTATTATGATTAATGAAATCCTCACAATTACACATGCATATTACATCTCATCTAAGATCTCTAAGATCTTTTGTCTTCTATCGTTATATAAGTAATGTGATACACACTTCAAATCATTTAGGAACTGCACTTGGCACCCTCTCAATTAATCACAAATATCAAAGGAAAATGTTAAAAAAAAAACTGTTATAGTTGCCTTAACAATCGTTAAACAAATGTTTGACATACATTTTGAACTGTGCACCCATTTATCAACCAATAATAATATTCGTTATTGTTGTACAAAGAATACAACTATGACAATCTTTTAAACACTCTCCATTATCTATTCATCGTAAGAATTTTGAAAGACTAATGCCTCTACACTTAATAAGGATGACTACAACTATAGAAATGGTTAACTTAAATGCTATAATTGTAAACTTTTACAATTGTACGTAACCCTTTTTTTTAATTCAAAGGAGTAAATCAGGCACTAGGGCCACGAGGATAGAACATTTCAACCATCTGCAAACAAAAACTGGGAAATACCCAATAGAGGAGAAGAGTATTACTTGAAACCATTCCTATTAGTGAGAGCAAAGTTTGCTAAGGAATCGACACATTGATTTCCTTCTTGAAGAACATGCTGCAATTGAATCTGCTACTGTTGATTGATTAATAGATTGCAATCTTGAATGAGACAAGCTTGAGGATGAAGCTCCCAATCATCCAATTTGATTAATGTAATACCACTCAGACAAGCCAATTCAAGAATTATCTTGTGATAGTTAAGCTCCCAAGCTAAATGCAAACCTTCCCGAATACCCCACAGTTCCACAACTATATTAGTGGTAACTCCAATAAACATTGCAAATCCTTGAATCCATTCCCTGTAGTCATTCTTAGTAAGTCCACCAAAGCTTGCCAGTCATGGATTGCCTTTTATTGCTCTGTCTGTATTAATTTTGACCCAATCTTGCTGAGGATGGTTCCAACTAATCCATCCAGGCTAAGCGGCACACAAGTGGTTATGGCCATCGAACCTTATCTCCTAGAGAGAAGCATGCAAAATTCCCCATTTGTTTAAGATGGTTCTGTGATAAATCTGGGCCCCTTGAATCAGATGTTCACTCTGTACTATCCATATTGTCCAAATTGTAGTCAGGAGCTTGCAACACCAATCTTGCTGAACTGCTACATTAGTCTTGGACATAACATTTGCTTTTATCCGCTCATTAGAGTTCCAATATAAAAACTCATTGGGAAGAAGATTTCCATTCACTAGATGCTAGATAAATTTAGCTTTCGGATAGTCTCTAAGAACATGCAAGACAATTTTTTTCACCTTTTGCACATCTTTTGCACAATGGGTTATCAGTTAAAGCCACATTTATCTCAAATCTTCCGTATGAATTCTATGCTGAACAACGAGCCACAAAAACATTTTGAACTTGTGGGGATAATTACGTCGCCAAACCCAAGTTGTGGAGTTACTTCCTCTCAATTGAACTTCTCCAGTGAGCATGTCTTAAGCCGATTTAGTAGAGAAACACCCATTTCTAATAAAGTTCCATATGCAACTATCCTCCAAATCAAATTGGGGCATAGGAGTGCCTTGGATGATTTCTACTATATGATGAGGAATTGGAGTATGGAGAGAGCTTAAGTTCCAAGTACGGTTGATAGTAATAATACTTTCAACCTTAACATTATAATCATCCAGATGAATTAGTCGATCAATTAGTCTCCTAAGAATCCCTTCATTAAGTCAACAGTCATCCCATAAACTAATAGCTGATCATCTCCCAAACGCCATTTCAACCCTTGCTTCAAATAGTCCACACCTTGTAGAATAACCTTTTAGATGAAGGAGTCAGAGCATCTTGGAATGGCATGCAGTAAATCCACATTCCCCAAATACTTTTCCTTCAAGAGATTCACCTATATCACTTTCTCATAAAAAAGGACCCAATAAGCTAGCTTACTAATAATTGCAAGATTAGTCATTTTGGTCCAATGAACCCCTAAACTGCCCTGTCTTTTAGTAGCATAAACAGTGTCCTAATTAATCAAATGCATTTTAAGCCGGTCACTGTTGCCACTCCATAGGAAACTCCTATTTAATTGATCCAAGCGATTGTAAACAACAATTAGAAGCTTAAAACATTGCATGGTGTACATCGGAATGGAAGAGAAAACAAACTTAACCAATGTTACTTGCCCCGCTCTATTAAGATGAGTCATTTTCTAACCAGCCAATCTACTTTCAATGTGTTATCACAATTTATTGAGGAATGAAGAAGCAAAAATACCAAGTATTTCCCAAGATTATTTGTCAAGCTAATATTACAGATCAAACTTAGTTCATCAGCTTGGCTATGTCTAATATTTGCCGAAACATGCATTCTTGATTTAGCAAAGTTGACACGCTCACCCAAGAGGTTACATAATTCATCAAGGATTCTAAGCATTACCTGTGCTTGCTTTGTTGTTGCCTTGGCAAACAAAATATGATCATTTGCAAAAAAAAAAGAAAAAAAAAAGAAAAGAGAAACACCCATACCAAATCTAGAAACTTTATTTGGAATCCATTTTCTTGTAGATGTAGCCTCTAAAATAAGATGACCAAGCCATTCCATACACAACACAAATGATAAGGGGACATCGGATCCCCCTGACAGAGACCCCTCTTAGGCTTGAACTCGGTTGTAGTTTTCTCATTTTGTACAACTAAGAAAGTCATAGAAGTAACACATGACATAATAAGATCGATTAAATGATCAGGAAAATTAAAACACCTTAAAGTGTTTTGTAGAATGTCCCAAGATATGCGGTCATAAGCTTTATCCATATCTATTTTAGTAGCCATAAGACCTCCGATACCATTCTTTGTTCTCATCACATGCATAATTTCTTGAGCAACAATCACGCTATCCACTGTGCTATGGTAAGGAATGAAAATATGTTGATTATCACCAAAAAGCTTTGTAAGATATGGCCGAAGCCGATTAACAATGATTTTGATAATTAGTTTGTAGTTAACATTGCATAAACTGGTATGTCTTACCTATAAAAGAAAAGAAGGGTTCTCCACCTTTGGGACGAAGACTATATGGGTTGAGTTGATGTTGCTAACAGTACTCTCCAAGTTCCATATCTTCTTTGCCATAGAGACAATAGAGCCTTCCATAATGTCCCAATTTTGTTGAAAGAACACTACTGGGAGGCCATCAGGACTAGGAGCTTTAAAAGGCTTCATAGCCTTGAGAGCTGTGAGAATTTCTTCCTTCACTAGAGGCATCACAAGAGTTGTTTATCTACAACAGAGAGCAAATGTTTGAGTTATTGTCGGGGAGCATCCCATTTGGGGGAGAGTCATTATCAGAAAGCTTCATGTAAAAATTCTTTGCATGCTCTTTCAAATATCCCCATCAGAGCATCATATATCATCAATATTAAGGGAGGTAATCCTATTCCTAACACGACAGGCAAGTGTGCTTAAATGAAAAAAATTTCTATTGAGCTTACTAGTTTGAAGCCATTGCACATGAGATTTTTGAAACCAAAACATCTCCTCCTACATGAGAATTTCATTAAACTCTATAAGCAGATTCTTTTCCAATTCTGCCAAGAATTTGGAATTAGAGTTACTAAGATGTTATTGGATACCCTCTAGCCTTCGATGAATGAGTCATTTTTTCTAAATATTTTGCCAGAGGTTGCTTATTCCACTCCCTAGCTTCAGAACTAAATTTTGCAATAATAGCTTCAAAATTCTCCTCACCATGCAACCAAGAAGAAGAGAGAAGTCGTCTAAAGTCATCATGTTTCAACCACGTAGCCTTGAACCAAAATGGTATGATAGTTGCATTCTTGCTTTGAGTACAACTAATGGAGAGAACCAAGGGGCAATGATCAGAATGAGTCGTAGCCACGTGTTGAACATGAGTATCTTGAAAATTGCAAGAGCTAATCTCCTATGAATAAAGCTCAATCAAGTGGTTTTCTAATACTCCTAGTACTTGATATGCAATTCGACCAGGTAAAGTGATGCTTGTTGAATCCTAGGTCAAGAAGGCAGTAGTCTAAAATCATATTACTAAAGGGGGAAGCTTTTGTTTTGGAGAAGTTTCGACCCACTTTCTTCGAAGAAGCCATGACGTCATTGAAATCACCAATTAAAAGCCAAGGGAGATGGATTGCATTTGCGAAATTACCAAGCTCTTCCCATTGATTCCTACAAATGTACTTGTGTGGGTTGACATACACACCCATTAAAATCCATTTATTCAGGTTCTGATCAGAAATCGCCACACAAAGCATGAAGTTATTGAGGAAAATAATACTTAGCTGCACTTCTTTTTGCCAATACAGGGAGGTGACACCACTAATGCCATTCGTTGATTTATGATAACTTAAAAAAACCATTAGATTCCTTAAAACAACGTAAATTGGGAAGTTGCACCTCATTTCAAGCAGGAAAACAATATCTAGTTTCCAAACTTTAATCAAGATAGGTAAATTTGGTGCTTGCTGCACCTCTGCAATTCCATGATAGGACTATCATTGGTAAACAATATAAAAGGAGCAGGAATGTAGACATGCCTAGACTAGTCTTCATTAACCAAATCCATATCATCATCATCCTCACAAGACGTCGTAGGAGTATAGACTATGAAATCCATTACCTAATTATCAACTTCCATGCCATGAACTGCGTCTGAGTACTTTGCCCATCTAAAGATTCACGTGGTGATTCCTTATACAAAACAACTATAACACTCAATTCCTTGGTTTGTGATGAAAGCAAGTGGCCTTCTTGAGCTTGGACTAGCACATTGGTGAATATGGATTGGTATGGTCCATGGTGTGCTTCGCATGGCCTTTTGGAGCAACCTTAGATGGGTACAAACTTGGTCCATAGAGTATATTGGCCCACTAGAGAAGTTGGGCCCATTTAAACCCCCATTATTTCCTTCCTTATGTTTACTTATTTTAAAAAGATTGCTCTTAGATCTCTCCAACACGTTTTTCGAAGTTTCCTTTGGTATCTCTTTACCGTTACCAACTTCCTTACTCATTGCCATATCACTAGATCCTCTCACGTCCAATTGATCAGCAATAGAGTTAAATCTATTAGAGGGTTAATTGACACCCCCAATCTTTCTTGAAATATTGTGATTCCACCTTGTTTCCACCATCTTCTTTTTTGGAAGGTTCCCAACCCACTTAATCGTCATCCACGGTTCAAACTCTGTATCGTCGGTTGCTGAAGAGCATTCTGGTCGGTTGCTGAAGAGCATTCTGGTCGGTTGCTTTGTTTCTCTTGATTATGTGTTGAGGAATTTTTATAAGTCTACTTCATAACTATGCATTGCTCTTTCACGTGTCTAATATAGACACAAAGGGAACAAACTGCATGCATATTTTCATAATCAACTATTTGTTCCTTAGGTTTCTATTCCAAGTCCTTCTCAAGCCTTCAACCTTAAAGATGGGAAATCAACACATAGTTTTTAGTTATTTATGTATGTTTCATGCCTTTAAATTGTATCCTAATGATCCCTATCTATTATGGCCTTCAATTGTGCAAAAAAAAAACCATGTTAATTGGTCTTAATATGGTCTTGGCTCTGTGTACCACGGTAAGAAAAAGAATTACTACAATAATCAGAATGAAAAAGTGGAAATTTGAAAGTGTAGAGCACTACTGGGGTAACTAGGTACAATACTTCGGTAATCAGAATGAAATTCCCAAAAAATTGAGGAAGATGAAGGCACTAACGTAATAACACTAACCATTACTATGGTAAACAATATGAAAACTGGATTTCTAGGTAAGTTTCTCTCACCCCTTGTGCTCCTATGATCTTATCATCCTATTACTTCGACTTCTAGTCCATGAACATGTATTTGGGACTGAGGCAAGGTCATTATACGTTCTTTGATTCATCAAATCCTTTGGTTGCTCCAAAAGAATGCACAATAGTGTGTTCTTGCTAGTGTGATGCAAAACTCTAGTTTTTCTCCTTCTTACTACTCTAATTGTTTTGTACAATAGCTAGGGAACGAAAAAATGCTAAGAAAGAAGATTGAGGGAGCAAGGAGAGAGGGATTTCGCACTTGTTTGAGTGATGAAAATGGGATGTTCAAGCAAATTTATATAGAGTTCAATTGGTAGGGTTTAGAAAATTTTTGGGTTGTTTTCATTGTGGAAACCCTTTCTAAACTCTATTTTGCTTTCTTCCCATGCACAAATATTAGCAGGTTGTGTTTTTAGAAGTTGCCCACGTATTGAAAGCTTCTTAAGGTCGTTTTATAATCTTTCCAATATGTTTTTGCGCAGGTTTCATGTACATTATCGCGATAGTGAGAAGGCATCACCGCGGTCACCAAAATGCAGTTGTGTTCGTTGATTTTCTGGGCAGGAATATTCTATCGCGGTAGTGAATCCATCACAACGGTAACTAGTAGGTTAATTATGTGTAATATTTTGCATTTTGCTCTAGTTCACCTACTCCTCAGTACATTTGATTGTACATGTTTTACGTCATAAATTTCATAATTTTTTAAAGGTTTTTATTATTTTATTTATTTAATTATTCGAAGAAATTTTAGGGTATTAGAATTTTGAGGTGTACATTTGTTCATCAAATAATGATGCATGCAACATCTTTTTAGGATTCTTGTATGTCTCTATATGGTCAAAGTTTTTTTTTCTAAAAAAAAAAAAAACTAGTGTGACTTTTTCTTTGGTAGAATTATATACAGAACTTAAGAAATATATTTAGAACAGGATCCATATCAAATTTAAAAATAAAATTGAAAAAGAAAAAGTTATTCTACTTTAATTTGTTAGGTAAAACTTAAGAAAATATTTCTCTAGGCAATCGTAGCTGCAGGTTCGCCAATTGAGTTCGAAATTAAAAATTTAGATTGGGCCTCACTTCCCTTGATGAGCCCACCACTACCAAAGCAAGAAGGAAAAGGCCAAAATCTTCGCGGTCCCTCTATCTTCACACCATAATCATGCAGTTCACTTTCGACAACTGATAAGATGTAACATCTATCTTTTAGTGCCCTTTAATTTGCTTTTCATCAAAGCCACAAGACAACCAAAAAACATTATATAAATGTATTAATCATGCAAGATCAGATTAAAAACTGGTATTGGAATATTGAGATAATATAGTATATGGAATCATGTCATAAGGTGCTATATGAAACCAATCTCATTGGTCCTTTTCACTAAATAAAAACTAAAGAACATCATTGCATATATGTATGTACAAAAAAAATTTATTAATTAAAGCAAAGCATATAAACTATCGTCCTAATTATAGTTTGCTATCAAATTGAAAAGTAAGCAATGTTGGGGTTGGAAAAAGGAGAATACCCAACTTGGGAATTATTGTATTGAGATTGCTAAGCACTTAAAAAAAAATGAAGAGATTAAGAATTTTTGTCAATAATATTGCCATATTAAAAAAAAAAGTTATATAAATTTTATTTTAAACAATAAATAAATATCATAACATATGATATGATGTACATTTATATTATTATTAGATGGAAAAATGATGTCCATCTCAAAAGTTATAATTGTATGTTGTATCACTGGATGCTTAAAATAAGAATTTTGTTGCATTTCTTTTTTTTAAAATCATATTTTACAAATAAACCACCATTTTCCTTCTCATTTGTCTTGCAAAAGATTCTCCTTCATTTTGATTCCAATGGGCATGACTAGATAGGCCAATTTTTGACGTTTCCAACTACAGATAGAGACCAGACAATTAAAATATGTTTCAACTTGGCATTTAGATGAATTAAATAACTCGAACCACGGACTGCATCACTTAACCAAACTGGCCCACGAATTAATGTAAATCACTAATTAAGACAGACAAATGGAAGTAGGGGAAGATATTTATCAATATATGTGAGACATATGGTTTGTAATATAATTTTATGCTCTGATCACTAATTAACTTCTTCTAGCTAGCTAGTTTGATTAATATATCAAGTTATTGAGTATGGGAGGCCACCAACAAAAAGCAAATGTGGGAAGAGAAAATATATCCTTATGCCCTTCCATTATTCAAATTAATTAACTTTGTATAGGGGAACATATAATTACAACTAACTGAACAATAAATAATAATGCAAGATTATCAAATTTTCTCATTTCTATCTTTTAACAATGAGAAACAATTTAAGATAACTGAGTCGATTCTTAAAACTATTAGTTCTTGAATCGTGCGGATCCTTAAAATAGCGCATGAGAATATGTCTAACTTTTTGGCAGCCTGTTCAAGTGGATTTCTAATTACCTTAGAGGATATAGAGAGCCTTGGTATGCGTCTTTGCCATTAAAATCGTTTTTAAAATAAAGTATACGACTGCATTATGATTTGAAAACCTATTAATTGTTGTATCAACTAGCATAATGTTACTGTTCATGCATATATACTATTATTTTTACAGAATTCTTGTTTTAAATTATAAATTAAAAATAGATTACTCACTGAGCCCGTTGTAAACAAATTTGACTAATTACTCTACTAATATTTTAAATTATTTAATTACGAATAAGAGTATGAGTGCCATTAGAATATATATGTAAATATATATATATATATATATATATATATAGAGAGAGAGAGAGAGAGAGAGATTAATTTACGACTTTTATCCTTTTGATTTTCAAAAAGATTGTGTAAATTAATTTTATTAATGGTTTGTGTGCATTCAATAAGACGTCATCACTAGTATAAGTTTGGTAGGAAGCATTTGGGGACTAGGTTGAAAAGAGGGATGTTGGTTAAAAAACTAAAGACATTTATCATGAAGTTTTTTTGACTTTAGTCACATTCTAGCTAAACTAATCTTGAAACTATATATAGATTTATATAAATAGTTTATTGAATTAGAAATTTAGGATATGGAATTCAAATTTCATATGTTTTACATGTTGGCTAACTAATGGCAATATTGAGCAATGAGCAGCCAGCTTGATTTTCTAATGAAATGATGTTGGTTGATCAACATCTCCTTCAAGATTCTCATTTTCTAGTACTTATTCTCCCTTCTCTAAGTCATTGCGGCTACCCACCCTCAGACCATTGGAGGATCTCCTTTCATTCCAACCACCCACTTTCCTTTCTCCCCATCAAGTATATATTCTTCAATCCTACGTTCCATAATTTAAATGTGCGAGTCGCTTTTGGTTGGGTATTAAGTTTCGTATTTAAGTCTTCAACTAACTACAATGCCTTCATTCTAGCCACTAGCCAATAATATGAACATAAGTAGGGAAGTGTTGAATTAATTAACTGCTAGGAGTACAATGCAATATTTATAATTATTTTATAAATATATTCACACACACACACCTCAAAATGTATAATTTTAGGGGTTGTTTGGTACCCTCATTAGGATAGGATAGGGTTAATTTTAGTCCTAATTCTATCTTTGGATGTAACAAATGATAAGATAAAAATTATTCGGAGTCCACCAAGTAATCCCATTATGCTGTGATTACTCAATTCCAACAACAAAAATGGTGAGATTGAGTAATCTTACAAATTTTTTTATTTAATTTCTTATATTTAATTGTGTCTCATCCTATTCTAGCCCATAAAAATAATCTTATGCTATCCTGCATATCAAACATACCCTTAATTCATTCATCGAAAGATTATTATTTTATATAGTTGCATAAAGTAGCATGCAACTACAACAGTAAATTTGGTAATTTTCATATAAATTTATAAGGCCAACGTTAATAGGATCATATAATATTGCTACAATTGTATTATTTTTTGTTCAGTTGCAAACATTTATATTCATTTAACAATAAAAAGATACATATCTTAAAATACACGTTACTTCTTTATTCAATGATTGTGGGTATTGCTATTGAAATAAGTTCAACTGTGTACGATATTCATATTAACGTTTAAAAAAAAAAGTAAAGAAATATTAATTCTAGAATTTTATCATGACCAAATGTATCCTATTTATCAAATTATAATATCCTAATTTTAATCTTAGTAATTGTCAAATATTGTCTATTTTGATCTGAATGTGTATACCTTAATTAGTTTTATAGGTCTATCCATCTCAGGATTAATCGTCCTTCTAATTACTATAAGACCTAACCGGAGGAAACACTTTCAATAATGTAATTTTCGTTTCATATTCAAAGTTCAAATTTGAGATATTTTAGTTAAAAAATATTGGGTATCTTCTATTTAATCTAACTTTCATTGATGGAGGTAAGTTATATTTTTATATTTATTTTAGTCTTATAATATGGTGCTATACATCAACTTCAATATAGGTTTAATTATGTATACTTTAAGTAATTCTTCCTTAAAATATCTCAATTTTATAAGTCTCTTAAAGTACCTACACTAGGGGTTCACCATCCTACTCCGAACGCTCACGAACGACAATGCATGCCAGTAATTACTCCCGCGTGACTCGACCATCATCATCGCATCATTCCATCACGATTTGCCACGTAGTCATGCATGGTAACAGCAAAAATGACTTTCATAAAAAGGGAAAAATAATTAATTTCTAATTTCCAATCAAAAACATTAATAATACATGATCAATACTTTCTCTTTTAGCCACTTAATTTGACTAATTCTAGCGTCATTTTCTTAAGTGCAAAAAATAAAAAATAAAAATAAAAAAGCTAAATAATTTTTTTTTCCAAAAAAAAAAATTGAAAAAAAAGTAAAAAAAACAACGAATCCTCATCTAATGTTGGAGGGGACACCATCCCATGATGTGTTGTGGTCTATAGCCATCGGATTTGTTTGCTGAATTCCACCAGACTAGCCCTCCTCAGATGAAACCGTGCTTCCAGAGATCCTTGTTTTGTCTTACCATTTAATTAAATTAGCCAACAATATTGCATATTACAAGTGATCAAAATAAATAACATTATCTTATATTAATATAAGGTAGGGAGC
>JAJIYU010006071.1:0-21271 GCA_030144865.1 Tinospora cordifolia | reverse complement strand
TATATATATATATAAATCGTCAACAGAAGATTTTTTCTAGTATCTACAAAGGTCAACAACTCATAAAAAGAACCAACTTTGGCATTTTCCTTATCCATTCTCCAAAAAAACCACCTTGGAAAATTTCAAGGAAGCTATAGCTCCAAGGATCCAACCATTCAATGGGGATGCTCTAAGACACATGATGTTTGTACATGGAATAATTAAACTAGTAAAACAAGTCGAAATCATTGAAAATAGAAACTAACCTGGAAAAATTAAATGTCAGATACAAGCTTGTATGTTGTAAGAAAAAAAAAAACATTGTAGTATCTAAAGCATTGAACAAACCATCAACTTATTTCATTTGTGGTTTTACTCCAATTTGGGGAAAGCACATGAAGATATGGTTAAGGTTACAGAAAAACTTTAAACCTTGCAAATCATATATTTCTTGCTTTAATCTTTTCTTCTTGTCATCAACTGCTGTCAATTGCTTTTCATGATCTCTAATAAGCAAGCAATTGTTAGTCATCCATCCTTTATACTCTAGTAGATCACAAAAGTATTTGTTCATGCATCTCTTATGGTACTTTCTGAATTTTTGCTCACTGATGGTACTTTCTGAAGTACTCAAGATATAACTAGTTCTAGATAGATTGTAGCAACAAACACATGATGCATCAAGATATATATCTATATATGACATTCTACCTTCCCATCATTCATTATTGACTCTAGCAAGGCGCGCATTTTTTTTGAGGGAAAAATCGATGATGCTGGTGACTGCAACTTCTTTACATTGAAATGTTATTATGTTTAAATACAAATAATATGTACAGTGTGTATGATTCGCACTGGTTAATACAAAAAATTAGAAAAATTTTATTGAATGAATGATTTGGGTTACTTGGTTAAACTATGGTTCGAATGTTTAGCTGCATTGATTATTTATGTATTCTTTGCAAAATATAGTTTAAGTATGCCAATTAAATAATTAACATATATTTTGCAAAGAATACATAAATAATTACTACAGTTAAACATGTGAACCATAGTTTAACCAAATAGCCCAAATCATTCATTCAATAAAATTTTCCTAATTTTTTGTATTAACTAGGCAAATCATACACACATGTACATATTATTCATATTTAAGCATAATAACATTTCAATGTAAAGCAGTTGCAGTCACCGGCATCACTGATTTTTCTATCAAAAAATGCACATCTTGCTTGAATCAATAATGAATGATGGGAAAGTAGAATGACATATATAGATACATATCATATAATTTTAGTAAACATAGTAATTATGATGCATCAGGTGCTTGTTGCTACAATCTATCCAGCACCCAACCTTGGCTGAGTATTTATCTTCAAGTTTAACAATATATTGATATTCCTACAGGTATATAATACTAGAATAACATATTAAAAAGTGTATAATAACAAAATAAAAAGTTATATATAATGTGAGAACATTATCTTAGTTCAAAGAAAGTTAAATAGACCATACAACCATTCACTATCACATTCAGACGAATACGAATACAAGATTCAAATAATGTGATGTACCTGGTTTTTAGCATTTACAATCATCCTGTTGGGAGAGGATGAACACTCATTCTTTATTGTAACAGTGGAAATCGCAAGTAAATAAATAACTGAATTGAAAAATGAAATGAAGAAAATAGAGAGATTAAGGCACATAAATGGACTAAACCGAATCGAAAATAGATCACAAGTGTATATATATATATGTATGGTATTTCAAAATAAATAATTCGGGTATAACAACAGATAATATATGTATAATATTTGAATAGCGAGAAAATATGCGTGAATAGTGGTATAATGTGAAAATAATATCTAAATAATTCAAGTATAAAAATTGTTCGGTTGTTTGGCAAATGCATTCTAAAAACGAATAATGTCGGCATATATATCTATAATATATATATACTTTAATTTTGACTGAATAATGCCAGTATAAGAAAAGAATAATTTATGTATAATGTGCGTGAATAGCGGTATAATGTGAGAATAATTTTATAATAATGCATGTGTTATACAGTAAATTATATACGCACGATTGGAACTTATATATATTAAATTACGTAACACCCACGAATTATAATTGAATTTTAAATAAAATAAATTAATGTGACATACAAATTATCTATATATATACCATGTTATATGTATATCATGTATATGTATATATATATATATATATATATATATATCATTATTTGTATATCATGCATAAATAATTATACCTATGTATAAGTAATTGTATCTATAACAATTATGTGTATATATATATATATATATATATGTCACATTATATATACAAGCAATTATATAACTAATTGTATGAATAAATAATGATATATACCATGTTATTTGTATATCATATATATATATATATTTGTACGTCACAATATTTTTATATACAAGCAATTATATAAGTAATTGTATGTATAAATAATTATATATACCATGTTAATTGTATATCATGCTTATATATATAATGTGACATACAAATATCTATATATATGCTATGTTTTATATATATATATATATATATATATATAGAGAGAGAGAGAGAGAGAGAGAGAGTTAGATAGATATATAGATATTTGTATGTCACATTATTTAAATGTATATACTAAGTGACATACAAATATCTATATATACATATAACATGTTATTTGTATATCATGCATAAATAATTATACTATATATATATATATATAATTATTTGTATATTATGCAGAGATAATTGTTAACACTAAATTGTTAAAAGTACTAAATTATTAATTAATAATGATAAAGCTAATTTTTTTAATAAATGAATGGACTATTTCTCAAATAATCAAATTTAAGTTTAAATTCTCTTTAATAAAACATTTGTAAAAAATATTTTCTCACCATAAAAGATTAAAAGATGGTGATTTAAGGACATAACATAATAAACAAGTTCATTTAACATTATTACAGCAAAAAATCTTTGTAATTATTTTAATAAAATATGATAGAATACGTTTAAAATGTGAAATTCTTATATAATTTCACTAACTATACTAAAAAAAATATTAATAATAATTTTTATACTCGCATTATTATACCATTATAAAAATAAAATAAAATGTAGAATTCTTAAATAATTATTCATATGTTATACCACATTTTTATATCAACAATCCAATAATTTTTATACTCGCATTATTCAGATATTATTATTGCATTATACCATTATTGACGCATTAATCATCGGTTAGTATGTTATACCTCTACCATGTTACTAGCATTATTCTATAATTATTCATATGTTATGCATACGTTATACCGTATTTTATATCAACAATCGAACAATTTTTATACTTGCATTATTCAGATATTATTCTTGCATCATACCATTACTCGCATTATTTTATGATTATTAATACGTTATACATTCATTATACCAAATTTTATTTACATGCTATCCCTGCATTATTCATATGTTATCCTCGTATTTTTTACCAAAGCAAACGAATAATTTTATACCCATATTATTTAGTTATTATTCTTGCATTATACCATTATTGATGCATTAATCATAGGCTTGTATGTTATACTTTTATCATGTTACTGACATTATTCTATAATTATTCATATGTTATGTATACGTTATAACGCATTTTTATATCAACAATCGAATAATTTTTATACTCGCATTATTCAGATATTATTCTTGCATTATACCATTACTCGCATTATTTCATGATTATTCATATGTTATACATACGCTATACTGAATTTTATTCATAGATTATCCCCACATTTTTTTATTAAAGCAATTGAACAATTTTATACCTGTATTATTCAGTAATTATTCTTGTATTATGCCATTATAGACGCGTTATCCAATTGTATATATGCTATACCTTTGCCATTACTGGCATTATTCCATAATTATTTATATGTTATTCGTACGTTATACCGCATTTTATTCACATGTTATCCTTACATTATTGTAACATCCCGTAACTTTGCGGTCGTGCCACGTCGTGAGCGAACAAGAGTAAATAAGTTAATCGCTCACTCGCGCTCGCGCTTGCGTGAAGGCGCGAGTGATGCGAAAAGGAAACCCATTGTTTGACTGAAAAATAATAATACTAATAATAGTATGATAAAACGATAATTTATGTTTTATCGATAAGTATAAATAGCGAAATTAAGTAGTTGAGGGTTATTATGAATTAGTGGAAAAAAATATAATAATAACAAATAAAATAAAAATAATGGTAATCATAAAAATAATAAATAAATAAAAAGATAGAAATTTTAGGAATAATATAATTTATGCTAAAGAAATAAAAATGAAAATTGAGAATTAAATAATTTAAAGAAATTTAAATTTAATAATTATTGGTGATGAGATGTTAAATTAACCAAAATAAGAATAATAATAATATTTAATTTAAATTTTAAGAGATTAAAATGTATACTTATGCATGGAAATCTTATATAAGGATGGTTAAAATAAGAAAATACAGATTTATAAAATTATAACATAAGATAATTAAGCTAACTTGAAAAAAAAAAAGGAGAGGAACGTGGTGTACTGGGGACGCCGGAACAGGGAGAATTAACTGGAAAATTCGGGGCGGTGAAGATGGTGCGGGAACGTTCGAGTGCCTTCGGATTTGGCGGTGGCCGGCTAATGAAGTATAAATAAAGGAGAGAAACAGAGCAACGTTCTGTTGCTGTTGCTGCCGTTGCCGAACAGAGGAAAGAAAAGAAAACGGAGCAAGCTCTGTTTTATATAATGGCAGCTGCTCGGTGGTTGTTGCTGCCGGATGAAGAGAAGCGTCAATGGAACAGGGGCCCGTGCTGCTCCTGTTACAGCAGCTGCTGCTGTTGCAGTCGATCAAGAAGGGGAGGTAGCTAGAAGCAGGGGAGACCGGCAGCGAGTTCGGGTGTAGGAGGAGAAATGGAAACATGCCGCTGCAAATGTTTCACGCTGCTGCTGCTCTGGGTTGGAGTAAAGCCGAACAGTGAAGAGCAGGGAAGAAGAAGCAGAGAATGAAGGAGTGGCTGCAACTGAAAACAGAGGAGAGAGTGACGGACGGAGCAGCTGAATATGAGCATAGGAAGTTCTAGACAACTGGGCTGCTGCTGCTGGAAAAGAGCAAGGAAGAAGAAGATGCAGGGGAGTCGAACAGAAGTCTCTGCTGCTGCGGTTGCTGCTATTGCTGCAGCTTCTGTCGTGAGTTGCTGGAACGAAAATGAAGAAATGGAAGCAGGGACGGTGATTAGTTGATGAAATAGTGGTAGCTGCGTGAGGCTGCGATGAAGCATGCTCGTGCATGAGGAAGGAGATGGGAAATTCGGCTGCTGCAACTGAAAACAGAGGCTGTTGTTGCATCATTTCCATTGACCGGTCTAGTCCGTGAAGAGGGAAGGTGGTTGATTCTTTGTTGCTGTCCGTCAGGTGTGTGTTGAAGAGTTTGAATTGCTGGCCGAAGAAGAAAGAAGGAGCAGACCGAGTGCAGTCACTGGTTCAGTCCGTGAAGATGAAGGATGGGATGTGTGTGTGTGTTGATCATGAAGCAAGGAAGAAATCTTCTGGTTGTGATACGTTTTAGCTGCTGGTTAATTGTTGTCATGGGCACATTTTCGATGGTGGTGATGATGGAATAAGAACAGAGGAAGCTGCCGATGGAACGGACGTGATTGAGCTGCTGGAAATTGGGTTGGACGGTGAAGATGTGGAACGTGTAGTAGCTGTTTACAAGTTTTGTTTGAACTAATAACCAGGTTAGTGATTTAATATACCTTAATGACTTAATTTGACTATGATTAGCTGATAAATTAGGACTTAAGGAAGTAGGAACAAATGCTATCATTAGATAACTTAGAAAATTTATGTATTTAATTAAACATCAATTAGAATTAAGAATTAGAAAATAGCTAAGATCAATTAATAAAAGTAATTTCAATAATCTAAAGTTAAGTAAGAAAATTATAAATATATTTAATTGATGTGATTTCAGTAGTGTTAGATAAAGATGAGATTATTGGAGGATTAATCGTCATCATCATGATTTGAATTAGAATCATAAATGATACCGATAAATTGATATGCATTGGTTGGAATAATAAAGCTTTTATGACATAATACTAAGGTTTGGAAAATAAAGAAGTAATTAATGTATCTTCATGTATTCAAATGTTTAAGTTAAATAGTTAAAGAAATGAAAAATCATTTATTCAAGTACTCAATTATTAACGTAGATAAATATTAAATTAAAAAAATAACTCAATAATAATTATTCAAATTAATACTATAAGTGATTTCGCTAAAATCTTAGGAGTAGAATAAGACTAAAGATTCGTCAAATAGAAGTCTTATTTTGTTCGTAACTATTCTGAGAATAATTTAACTATAATAAAAAGAATTAAAAACTATAGAACATTCAAATTGTAAAGATACAAAAGATTCCTAGAAATGTGTCAAATTCTTTGTAAGAAAATAATCGAAATATTCATCGAGAAATCATACGCTATGATTATTTTGCAGATAGAGAGCTCTAGGATGATCATAGCGACAAAGGAGTAGGAAATCGCCAAAAATTCAGGTGGGCGTGATTTTCTCTCTCACATGTATTATACGAATTTAAAATTCAAGACATTTGATTGAATAGATTCTAGGTTGTTAATTTTCTGAAAAAGATTTATTGGATTGTTGGTATTGTTGAATGATGTGTGATGATTTGTTTCTAAATCTTGGCGTGCTTGTATGTGAAATGGTGCTTTTAGATTTTTATCGGTTGATTAGTTATCGTACCCTGTTAATGTCTAGCATTAGTAAATCTGTTTTGCCATGATATGAATGATGCTTTGGTATGATTAAATCAACTGTATTAAACTAAAAGAAGACGAAGGTTTATTAAGAATCTACGTACCGGTGCGATTGACGAGTTGTAAGGCGGATCGTAGGTATTCCAACCCTGAGATGGCTATGACAGCTCGAAGTCTTTGGGAGACAATACAACGTCATGACAACTACTCTCTCTCTCTTGGACTGTGATACTGAGATATGATTGATTTTGGATAGTACCACCTAAGGCCTCTATGATTACGATTAGATTGGATCACAGGGAATACCAAGAGGCATCTCAACCCTCTTTTGGTCTTCACTACAACCAAAACCAAATAAATGTTTGAAACGCTTAATGTTTGAAAGTGCTTGTAATGTTTTGGATTGGGTCTGTATAATGCATGCGATGTGTAGGGATGATCCACTGGGTTTTCGAGCTCACCCATTATATTTTTCAAGTACACTTGGACGTAGGATCTATTGACCACGCCAGAAGACCCGCACTTTGTTTGGACACCTCATGGGGAGGTTGTCAGGGATAGGTAATTTGGAAGTCTTGCTTTAGATATTTCGGTGGATTATTGTAACGTATTTTCATTGGTTTAATTTCAACTGTTTCATTTTTTGATGGCTTTTCTCGTGTAACAGATTGGTTTAACTAAATAATTTGAAAAGTATTTCCGCTACTTTACTTAAGATTTATTTGAAAGACTTACTATGATTTTCTATATAATACATGATATCTTTATGGACTTAGACTTGAGAATTAAGGATTTTGAACTGAACTTTGAGGAAAAAGATATTTTTCAACTAAAAAGAATTTTAGTAGCATCTCGATTTTCATCGGGCGACGATTCACACGTAATGTAACACGTGAACGGAGTTCTAGTCGAAAATTGGGGTGTTACAATTATTCATATGTTAAGCCCACATTTTTGTATTAACAATCAAACAATTGTTATACTTGCATTGTTCATATATTATTCTTACATTATAATACAAAAAAATATAAAAAGAAAAAAAAACTAGTTCCCGCCCTAAAAAAATTGACGTGGGTATACTCTTCTTCTTTTGAGTCATTGTTGTTCGATCGTCTTCTTTGTGCGTTTAAGTTCTTCGATTTTCACTGTTCATCTTTCTTTTGTTAATCTTCATTTGTTGTTGTTGTTCTTCTTTGGGTATTTGGGAACGAAATATCTGCTTCTGCATTTGGGAACGAAATCTCTACTTGCAACAATTGGTCTTCTTCTTCGTGCATTTCAGTTCATCGATCTTCTTTGTTTGTTTTTCTTCTGTTAGTCTTCATCCATTATTTGTAGAATCGCCATAGAATAGCTGCATAATCAACATACTCATCTGCTTGTAACTATTTTTGTTCTTCTTTGGTCATTTGGTAACGAAATCTCTTCTTTGGTCATTTGTTGTTCTTCTGTTATTATTATTCGTTATTTGCTATTGACTTCTACTAAGGCTAACGTATTCATTTTTTATATTAACTTATTTTTGTTCTTCTATTTAGGAATTGATATATTTAGCAACACATGGATAAAAATGAGTCCATATTTCAAGGTTAACTCTAACATCTAAAATTAGATAGCATTATTTATTGCTTACTTACATTATTCGAAATTTAAGTAATTTTCATTTTTTTTTAGGTTGTTTCTAGAGTATAGACATGGTGCTCGAAATTTTATCAATTTTGCATGTGCAAGTTTAGGAAATGTAGACATAATATCGTGTCTTTGTATAAAATGCAAGAACTTGGATCGCTACCATTATGATTTAGTATATGAGCATTTAGTCATAAAAGGTATGGATCTTACATATACTAATTGGTTTTTTCATGGAGAAAGGCTTGAAACATGTGGTTCTTATCTCCGAAGATATACCTATGAATGATACATACAAAATGTACAAAGACCATGCATATATTAAAAAAGATCATGATAGACAGAATGAATATAAATTGAAGAGGAAGACCTAACATATTTAGTTAAAGATGTAGAAACACCTTTACATCCTGGTTGCTTGGAACATACTAAAATTTTAGCAACAATAGTTTTATTCAAGTTAAAAGCTTCATATGGTTTATCAGACACTAGGTTTAAAGAATTACTTAAGATTGTTGGTGATTTGCTTCCATCTGATCATATTCTTCCTAGTTCTTTATATGTAACAAAAAAACTTCTAAAGGCATTTGATCCTGGGTATAAGAAGATACATGCTTATATTAATGATTTTTGTTTATTTAGAAATGAGCTACAAGATGCAGATCTATGCCCTAAATGTGGTTTGTCTAGATGGAAATCTAAGCACACTCAAAAAAAGAAGAAGTCCTTAAGAAAGTGTTGCATTATTTTCCAATAATTCTAAAACTTCGAAGAATGTATGGAGTGGCTGAAATAGCTGAACAATTGACATGACATTAAAATAACAAAAGTACAAATGGAAAAATGAGGCATCTGGTTGATTCACCTGCATGGAAAACTACAAATGACAATGACGAATCTTTTGCATTAGATCCTAGAAATATTAGATTTGGTTTGGCTACGGATGGTTTTAATCCTTTTTAAGACCTTAGTTTGAGGTATAGTTGCTGGCTAGTGATATTAGTTACATATAACTTGCCTCCATGGTTGTGCATGTTGAAGGATAATTTAATGTGACATTACTCATTCTTGGGCCGAAACAACCAGGAAATGATATAGATATTTACTTAGCAACTTTGATAGACGATTTGAAATTGTTATGGACAAATGGAGTTGATATGTGTAATGCATTTACAAAATCAAAATTCAACTTAAGGGTAATCTTAATGTGGACTGTAAATGATTTTCTTGCTTATGCAAATATGTCTTGGTGGTCAACAAAAGGAAGATTTGCATGTCATATTTGTCGCTTGGATAATTGTTATGAATGATTACATTATAGTAAAAAATTCTCATACATGGGACATAGAAGATTTTTAGTTAATGGCCATCCATACCGAAAAAGAAGAGCTTGGTTTAATGGTAAACAAGAGCTACGAGAAAAATCAAAGTGGTTTACAAGTGAAACAATTCTTGCAGAGGTAGAAAATATTGTAAATGACTGGGGAAAGAGAAAAAAAAAGGAAGAGAAAAATAAAAGAGGAGGAACATAGATGGAAAAAGAAGTCAATTTTCTTTGAATTGCTATATTGGAAGGTATGCTTACAAATTTGTGTCATTGTACTTTAAATTCATTTGTTTTGTGAAACATAATATCGATTCATTCTATTTCATAACATATGAAGTAATTAAGTTAAATTTATGCAGAGCTTGCTTTTACATCATAATTTGGATGTGATGCACATTGAAAAGAATATATGCGATAGTATTATTCACACACTCCTGGATATGAAAAACAAATCAAAAGATGGACTCAATGCTCATAGAGATTTGGAATGCATGAATATTAGAACTGAGCTACATGTTGAGAAGCGAGGAGATCGATAATATTTACCTGCTGCAATGCACACTCTTTCAAAAGAAGAGAAACAGATTTTTTTGTAGAAGATTAGCAAGTTTGAAGTTATATGATGGTTATGGGTCTAACATTGGAAATTGTGTGTCGAATAAAGAATGTAAGATACTTGGCTTGAAGTCACATGATTGTCATTTATTAATGCAACAAATTTTGCCTATTACTTTGAGAGGAGTTCTACCAAATGGTCCAAGATATGCAATGTCACGACTTTGTAGATTTTTTAATGTACTTTGTGATAGGATCGTTGATCAAAATTTATTATTGGACTTGGATGATTCAATAGCCGAAACTTTGTGCATTTTTGAAATGTTCTTTCCTCCATCTTTTTTTGATATTATGGTTCACTTAACAATTCATTTGGGACGAGAAGATTGTTTGGGTGGACTAGTTCAATATTGGTGGATGTATCCATTTGAGAGGTAGAATATACATCACTTTAATGTGTTTAGCTACTTTATTATATATGTATCTTAGTCCATTGCTCACCAAATAATTGAATGTACTAATCTTTGTGGTGTTTTAGATTCATGAAAGTGCTAAAAGGCTATGTTAAGAATTATGCATGACTAGAGGGTCGTATAGCTGAACGATATCTTGTCAATGAGTGTACCATATTTTGTAACAAATATATTGAGAAAGCACATGAGGTGGGGATTCGATCGACATGCAATGAAGATGTTGAAAATGAAGATGAAGAAAATGAAATAGAATTGGAGGGCTACTCAATTCTTAGTAAAAAGAAAGTTGTGCTTCCGTCTGATATCTTGGATATTGCTCACCATTATGTTTTATTAAATAGTTTAGATGTTCAACCTTACATAGAGTAAGTGTATTGTTCTTATAATCCATATCATAAATTATGATTATCTTAGTGCTTCGTTCAAGTTGTAGCTAACTTTATGTTATTTATTAAAATGCACTTGAATGAACTTCACATTCAAATGGAAGATTATTAAGGAATGAACATTTGTTGTACAAAAGACACATGGATGAATTTAATAGATGGATTCGGGATAAGGTAAACAAGCATTTTTCAACATGCATTTCCATTTATCCTAGCAAAGTAGTACTCATTATATTCTTTTTGCTATATGATCAGATTAAGGAGCTTGTTGGACATAACAATGTTTCTAGTAAGCTAACATGGCTCACACTGGGGCCTAGGGAGTAAGTATTATCGCGTTAGGGATATGTAATAAATGGTTTTCATTTTCATATAAAAGATGCATAGAAATTCCAACAAAATAGTGGTGTTTTAGTTGAAGCAATAGCTCTCTGTAGCTCTAGTGCAAAAGATCAATCACAATAATTTGGGGAGGTTACTTATTATAGAGTCTTAAGAGATATCATAATTCTTGATTATCATACATTTCATGTGCCTATTTTTAAATGTGATTGGGCTAATATTGTCAATGGTGTCAAGAAAGAAGAAGGATTTACATTAGTTAATCTTCATGAGGGGCTATCTCAATTTGATAAGGATCCATTTATTCTTGCATCACAAGCAAGGCAAGTTTTCTATTCTAGAGAAAATAAAACATCTAACTAGTATGTTATTTTGAGAGATTCTCCAAGAGGTTTTCATGAGTTACAAGCATATGAGGAAAGTATAAACTTGACACATGAGCCTATAAACATGTCAACATTTGGAGATGGAAACGTAGCACACTGTGCTAGGATTGACCTAAATGGCACTATTTTGTGAATAATGTAAGCATTATATCTTCTATAGCCACTATGATAAAAAAGAAGACTTTAGAAGCAGGTGAAGTAAGTATTCGCTTTTCAGTTACTATTCTTTTCCTCGCGGCTACTATTCTTCTTCTTTAGTATAATTTTTATAATGTTTGTTGATTACTATTATAGCTTTTGGTTTAAAATAAATAATGTTGTTTACTATTATAACTTTTGGTTTAAGATTAATAAACAATGTGAAATTTTATCTCTTTCACGTATATATACTTTTTAAGAAAAATTAATATATAACTAGGTCTAGGTGTCCAATCCCCTAGTGGGACTAAGTGTTCTATTGATCATGTAAAACTATACATAATATACTTTTTAGTTTTTTTTATATGTCTTTGTTAGATATTGAGTTGCTTTAACTATTACAGTTGCTCTTTAGCTCTTATTCTAATTTTTTTAAAAAAATTAATTTAATTAACTTCATTTGTTTTTTGATGTAGGTATATATATAAAGATTGGAACAATGGAAAACTTGAGTTTATATGCTTGGATTGTGTATCAAGATGAGACGTGATGATCCTTCAAGAAAAATTTTTGCTTAAGAACTTTTTATTTTTGTTGATTAGGATTAATAACGATAAGTAGTATAATAGTAATTACACATTTTGATGGATTGTATACATATGTTTGACATTATGAAATTTATTATTCTTAAGTGATACTAAATGAGCTATTTGAAATGATAGGACAAATGTTTAATAATGTTTATTTAATATTATGAATTTGATACAAGTAAATATATGCAATATATATTGTAGTAAAATATTTTTACGATTAAAAAAAATTGACACATATGACAACGTGTAGTTTTCGTTGTAAAATACATGATATGACAATGTGTAGACGATTGTTGTTGAAATACTATAGCTTTCAAAACAACACATGTATGTTGTAAAGTAATGGACATACAACAACAACCACCTGACCGTTGTTGAAAGGTTAAAAGGGTAGGGTTTTCCACAATGTTTGTCCGTTTCTACAACACATCTACAACAACAAGCATTACGACCATTGTCGAATGTGTTAAAAGATCGAAGCATTTAACAACGTACGAACGTTGTTGTAACCTCATGTCACACTCCGACCCAGGCCCGTTGCAGCTCTACCGTCAAGCATCGCGCGTCATCATAGCTCGGGGCGTTTGCCCGCCGGAGTGCCAGGACGTGCGACTTTGTTCGTTTTCTGTTTCTTTTCTGTTCAAGTCAAATAATTTCTTTTCTTTGTTTGTTTCAAAGTAAAACAATATCTTACACGAGATTTACTGTCAAATAACTTTCAATATGTTTTCAAATAACATTCAAAATTACATCACCGGAATTTCATAGGAAATAATACAGAAAATCAAAGTACCTGCGGAAGCTTTCAAATCTCAAAACATTCATCTGAAATCATTGAATGCATCACTATTCATTCATAATATTTCAAACTATGAAATATCTGTTTAGCATATACATAAACAAAATAATAGGCTTACTGGCCAAATATTCAAATAGTGTTTGGTAATATAAACAATTCTATTTACACAAAATGATAACTACTTAGGCAACATGCCCATGTTCAAAATTAATAAAAACTGAAATAGAGCTCAAATCAAAACATATCTCTGAAAACTCTCCACCAATCTCTGGGTTGGTCAATCCTCACTGAGCGCCAACCCCATGAGTACCTAGAAAATGAAAATGGGGTGAGCTCGAAAGCCTAGTAGATTTCTCCTACACATCACTAGTATTATACAAATCAGCATACAAAACATGCATACGGTTTCATTACATTAGGGTGTTTCAATCACTTAATTGGTTATTTCTGTCGATCCATCAGAACACTGTCAGGAATTAATTGAAAGAGTGAACCACCCTCGGTATTCCCGTTGTGGTCCTGGACACAACCAGGCGCGACATCTTTATCAAATAGAAGTCTACCTTTGAGACCACGATCCATGAAGATATGGAAATCATATAGAAACTACTATGATCTTCCAAATCCGAGGATCAGACAACCACTTGCAGTTTGGCCCGGTTTGGGAATATCCATGATGACGTCTTGACTACACCCTGATCATAATCTAAGTGATGCACTAGCGGACCGTCCATCGCCTCGGTATGTGGAGTTTTTAATAAACCATTAATCTTCTTTAGTTTTCCAAACAAGATTTTCAAACCATACAGCATAATATGTACTAACCTATGCCAACTAGATCATATAAATCATTCAATAGACATTTAAGTAATCCATAACTCTAAAAAGCACATAACCGGACATTATGATGTCATGGCAACCATTCTAATCAGTACACACATTCCTAGCATGATACAAAGCACAAGAATGTAATCAATCATCACATTTCATATCCTAAGTTCGCATAATACTAATGAGTGAGGAAGAGATAGTCAACCCCACCTGTACACGTCGAAATACTGTTGGATCGTAGCTCCTCACACAACAATCCAATATCGTGAATCTGCATCATTAGATGGTAGTGATACGTTACTTTGGGCTTTTAATATTCATTTAACCTAACCCTAGGGGTCCAGTATCATTCAATGCTTCAGAGCGTACACAAAACATTCTAAAACACTATTCGCATCCATCGATCGCGGTTGGTCCTATGTGGACCACAGTCTACACACAATTTCTCACCCAATAGTGGGATTTCGCATGTGTACGCCATATTTGTGATTCCCATTCCAGTTTAACACTTAAATCTAGTGTATTGGACACCCAACAATCATTCAAACACATAAACCAGCTAAGGATTGGTGCTTACACTGTTTCTTCACCGAAACCCCTTGATCAAGCCTTAAAAATGGAATCTTGTTTCAATTTGTTCAACCCCTTCATTTCAACAACCAAATAACCATCATAAATCATCCACACTAGTATCCAAACACACACACAAGGAAAGGGAAAAGTGTTCACCACGTTTGGCTTTGGTTTCTAGCCACTATACCCTCAACACAAAGCTCTCAAACGGATTTCCATCCTTTTGATTTACTAACAATTGATATTTATTTTAGATGAGATCAAATATTAAGGAAAACTCAAATGAAATCAGGGAACTCACCTTCAAATCACCCTTGAGTTGTCCCCTCCAAACCCCAAGCTGTTTCAGTGAGAAATGAGAAAGTTAGGGCTTGAATTTTTTTAAATCTTGCGCAATGACCACAGTTGGCACTTCACGGACCGCGGTTGGCACTTTACGGACCACAGTCAGCACTTTATGGACCACGGTCAGCATTTTACGGACCGCAGTCGACACTTTACGGACCGCGGTCACCCATGTGACCTAATTTTTTCGAATTTCTCATCTGATGACCGCGATCGCTGATGACTTCGGTCGCCAATGACTGCGGTCGCCAATGACCTAGGTCCCAGTACAAAAATATTTTTTCAACATTTTCTCCAAGATTTTTTTCCAAATTCTAGTACATGATGCTATTTTATTTTTTATCAAACATTAATACAAGCATTTAAAACATGGTTTCACATATTTTTACATTTGTTTTATTATTTTTAAAAATCCATTTTCGATTTGTACGCATTTGAAATTTTAGGGTATTAGAATGTTCCCTTAAAAGAAATTTTGTCCTTGAAATTTATATAGAAAGTACCTGCGTAATGTGTCCAATCACTCATGCCTGGCGAAAAGATCTGGGTACTTCCTCTGCATCTCACTCTCTAACTCTCAGGTCGCCTCCTCCAGGTTATGATGCCTCCACAGGACCTTGACTAGGGTTATATCCTTGGTCCTGAGACTCTGCACCTTACGATCAAGAATTCTAATGGCTGGCTCCTCGTAAGTGGCATTTTCCTGAAGTACTACATCCTCCCACTGGCACATGCTCTTAGCATATCCTCCGTATCTGTATGACCTTCTCTGACTGCGCATCTGTTTGCGGATGAAAGGCTGTGCTCATGGTGACTCTGCTCCCCAATTCTTTTTGTAAGATCTGCCAGAATTGAGATGTAAATCTGGAATCTCTATCTGACACTATCGTCCTGGGGATGCCATGAAGCCACACAATCTCCTTAACATAAAGCTCATCTAGTCTACTC
Source organism: Tinospora cordifolia (assembly GCA_030144865.1). Taxonomy (NCBI): domain Eukaryota; kingdom Viridiplantae; phylum Streptophyta; class Magnoliopsida; order Ranunculales; family Menispermaceae; genus Tinospora; species Tinospora cordifolia. Next base: position 5,113 of record JAJIYU010006071.1, on the reverse strand, counting down.
ACTCTATTAGTAGATCGAATAGGTAGAAAATGTGCCACCTTAGTTAATCAATCTATAGTGACCCACACAGTGTCTTCCCCCTTGTGACTTCTCGGCAGGCCGCTAACAAAATCCATTGCAATATTATCCCACTTCCATTATGGGATCGGAAGTGGTTGCAATAGTCCTGACAGTTTTCTGTGCTCGGCCTTTACTTGTTGACAAATCAGACACTGGGAGACATACTTAGCTATGTCTCTCTTCATCCCTCGCCACCAGAAAGTTGTTTTCAGATTCTGATACATTTTGTCACCACCTGGATGCATAGTATACTTCGTCTGGTGTGCCTTATCCAGTATGGTTCCCTTTGTCTATCCAAAACTTGGCACACAGATTCTATTCCCCAATCTTTCCATTTGTCTATCCAGAACTTGGCACACAGATTCTATTCCCAATTTGAGTGCACCCTCTGCATCAAGCCTGAAGTCTGTATGCTTGCCTTGTTTAACTCCCTCAATTAGATCCATAATCCAATTATCAATTCTCTGCTCATCTCTAACCTGGCGTAAGATATTAAGCAGGCAAGTAACTACATATAGATGTGCCTATCTCTCATCAGTGTCTATACCCAAATTATACTGACTAATCAGCTGATACATCTGTCCCACCTCTTCATCCTTCTTGTTGGATTTTCTGCAAAGAGCATTGGCAACAACATTCACCTTGCCAAGATGATAGTGGAGTTGAAAGTCATAATCATTGAGGAACTCAATCAATCTCCTATGTCAAAGATTCAGTTCTTCCTAGGTATATATATATTTGAGGCTCTTATGGTCTGAATAGAGATCAAAACTCTCACCATAGAGATAATGCCTCAAAATCTTAAGTGCAAACACGATCGCTGCAAGCTCCAGATCGTGTGTGGGGTAATTCTGCTCATGTGGCTTCAACTACCTTGAAGCATAAGCCACTACCTGTCCCTACTGCATCAGTATTGCATCCAGACCACTAAGCGATGCATCAGTACATAGGGTGTATTTTGTACCAGGAGTAGGTGTGATCAGTACTGGTGCTGTAATCAACTGGTTCTTCAACTCTTGAAAAAACTTCTCACATTGATGATTCCAAATGAATTTCTCATCCTTTCAGGTTAACTTTGTGATTGGACCCGTTAATTTGGAGAAATCTTTTATGAATCTGCGATAATATCCAGCCAACCCAAGGAAACTCTTGATCTCTGTGACCGTTGTGGGTTGCTTCCAATCAGATACTACTTGTATTTTCTCTGGGTCTACTATTATACCCTCTACTGAGACAATGTGGCCAAGGAACTTAACATGCTTCATCCAGAACTCGCACTTGCTAAATTTTGCATACAACTCATTCTTCCTGAAGGTCTCCAAGACAATATGCAAATGCTGTGCGTGCTCAGCCTCTGAACGGGAATATATCAGAATGCCATCAAAAAATACTATGACAAACTGGTCAAGGGACTGGCTAAAAACTTTGTTCATCAGATCCATGAATGCAGCTGGAGCATTAGTCAAACCGAATGGCATGACTATGAACTCGAAGTGCCCATACCACGTCCTGAAAGTTGTCTTCTATATATCTAACTCCCGGATCTGTAGCTGATGATACCTTGACCTCAAATCTATCTTAGAAAAATAATATGCTCCACTGAGCTGATAAAAATGGTCATCAATCCTAGGCAGTGGGTATTTTATCTTGATAGTGACGTGATTCAGCTTCCAGTAGTCTATACACAGTCTCATGGATCCATCTTTCTTCCTTACAAATAGTACCGGAGCTCCCCATGGTGACTCACTTTGTCCGATGAATCCCTTCGCCAAAAGCTCATCCAACTATGTCTTTAGCTCAACCAACTCCACAGGTGCCATTTTATATGGTGGAATAGCAATAGGGTTGGTGTCGGGATGCAACTCAATCTTGAACTCTACCTGCCTATGCGGTGGAAGCCTAGGTAGATCCTTTGGAAACACCTCTATGCATTCTCGTACCACAGGAATACTCTGAATATTAGTGGTTCCTTCTGCATCCTCATCTAGCAACTGCCTAAAGTCCTCCTTCTGCTTAATAGAATACAATAATGCTAGCATCGGGCTCCTAGGCAACCTCTGCATATCCCCATCTTTCCTCAATATCTCCCCAGATGGCAACCTTACAGTGACTCGCCTCTTCTGGCAATCTATATGTGCCTGATATTGGGTCAACCAATCCATTCACAATATCACGTCATAGACACCAAAATGGAGTAAACAGAGATCAACTGGAATCATCTGGTCTCCGAATCTGAGTTCAATTCCACAAAACTTCCCCGAACTCACTGTCTCGCATATTGGGGTGATCACATCCAATGGTATAGCCAATGGGTTTGTGACCAATCTCAATCTGTTCACTAACTCCTCAGAAATAAAAGATCACGTGGCACCAGAATCAAACAACACATGTACAACAACACCAAACAACAAAAATGTACCTTCCACTGTAGGAGTGGGAGCTGTCTGTGTGTCTGTTGCATACAGTCTGACCTGATCTCTCTACCTCGTCTGAGAACGTGTTTGTTGCCTCTGCTGTGGGCGGCTAATCTGTCCCTGCTCTGGCTGCTACTGAGCTGAGGCTGATGCCCTAGTAGGATAGCTCCTGGCTACATGCCCCGGCTGTTTGGATACAAAACAAAATCCTAGCCTCATAGTGTGTTCTCTCTGCTCAGTGTTCGTCTCATCAGGTGTAGTCTGCTACTGCTGCTGTCTGGTAGCTAAAGTCTGACTACGAGTAGTAGGTGCTCTAGATGGCTACTGTCTACCCCGCCTCTACTGTTGGGTTCCTAAAGTCTGATCTGGATGTGGTATTTTCTGTCTACTCCTCAAAGACTGCTCGAACTCCAGATCTCTCTCAACAAACTGTGCCCTCACAACTGCCTCTCTGAAGGTAGCCAATCTCAATGGGGTGATCAACTTCTTGATATCAAGTCTTCGGCCCTCAATAAATCTGTCCGCTTTGGACTGTTCGTCCATAATCACCTCTAGGCAAAACCTAGACAGCTCGATAAATTTCTACTCATACTCGGAGATTGTCATGGTCCTCTGCGTCAGTCTACTAAACTCTTATCACAACTATGCCCTCCGTGCTGATGAGAAAAAAGTCTCATAAAACAATGTCTTGAACTCATTCCAAGACATAGCTGACTTGTCGATGGTGGGATCACTCATGATCATCCGCCACCAGTGGTAAGCTGGCCCTACCATCTGATGTACCGCCAATGCTACTCTCCTAGGTCATGTCACCGCCATCACCGTTATGTGCTTGTCAGTCTCAATGAACCATCTATCTGCTGCTAGATGATTTGCTAAACCCTTAAAAGAACTAGGACGCAGCTTCTGAAACTCTATTACTGGGTCTCTTTGCTCCTTGTCATAGCTAGCAGATCTGCTCGAAGTCTGTGTTGGGTGCTCTAGTGGTACTAGTGCTGGTATCACTGGCTTGGACAATACTGGTGATGGTGTCAGTAGCTGTAGGGGTGCTAGAGGCTATACGGGAGGCTGGGAGGACTCTGCTGGGTGCTGACTCATCATGGCCCGATCCACTGCCCGATCTACTGCTCTCTGAATCATGTCTAAGAGTACATCTGGTGACATAGTAATGGTAGCTGGAGCAGTCAATCCGGTAACACCCTCCTCTGTCTGTACTGGCTCCTCAGTATCCTCACACTTGAACCTGCCCATACGGGGTCTGCCTCGTCCTCTAACTCTTGGCATTATCTTCAAGTCAAAAGCACACTTTCAGTATCCAACAGTGTAATCATAATAAAGGAGAAAATTCAATAATTTAACTGAATATAACTGCATTTCTACTTTAAGCTGGATACCATGACTTGTGATATAGCCATTCATTTCAACCCACCTATATCCATCGCGTTTATCGTGCTACTGTGACTCTAAGTTCATGTCTCTAGGTTTTTCATTTGTCTCTGTGACCTAGAGTTTATGCTTCTAAGTCGACAACATTTTATTTGTTTTTGGATACAAGAATTCAGATAACAATACTCAAAATAGTATACTATATATATCACACACAAACACCCAACAAACAATCAAACAATGCACGCTGGTATAATGGAATCCATGTTCCATTACGGCTATTATATATTTATGTAAATCCTGGTTTCTAAGGATGACGCAAGACCCACCATATGTGACTGTCCCATACCAGTAGAATACAGTGCGTGCAAGTTCTTTCAAAGAGTCCGTTCATCGCCCATTACAATTTTGCAAGTATCTCGCTCCTTAAGGCTGACGCAAGACCCACCATATGCAACTGTCCCATACCAGTAGAATACAGTGCGTGCAAGTTCTGCCCAAGAATCGATCATTCACCATACATGGTCTATCATTCTTCAAATCCAAGATTCTTCCATACCTCTAAATCTCTATGCATCCCATACTACATAAAAATCAGAAATATAGGATCCTCCTGAATTGAGTCCTGACCAATACAAGTGTGCGTTATCACATTAACAGACTCTAACTTGTGTTCTAACAACTTTTATTTAGATCCACTGTGACCCCAAGACATCACCCAGTTTTTCCCTAAACCTAGGGTTACAAGACTTGGCTTGTTGACTCAACGGTTGAGTCACCAAATCCAACTCACTCTCACTTTTATGTGACTCCCTTGGTCTCAAGTTTCCCAGATCCTTTCCAAAGTAGCGCACCACTTGCAGAGAGTAAAACTCGGCCTACAGGGCTACTATCCAAAGGAAGCACATCACTAATAGGGAGTAAAGCCTCCACCTACAAGGCTACTATCCAATGGAAGCACATCTCTCGTAGGGAGTAAAACTCTGTCTATAGGGTTACTACCCATACTTAAATCCGTCTGCGAATGGTCACTTGAGCACCCGACTGCAACACCCCAACCCTCGTATCTTTTAAGCAGTGTACATTGCCATTGTTTTCTTGATAGTGGACTTAACAAAACGGTGGGTCGGGCCGGTGCTACTTTACAAGTGACACACACTTGTTCTTTTCTTTTCAATATCTCATGCCTTTGTATAAAATTCAAGAATACAAAACTTTCAATAAAATCAAGGCAAATTAAAAGAGATAAAGAA
>JAJIYU010006070.1:0-21227 GCA_030144865.1 Tinospora cordifolia | reverse complement strand
AATTATAAATATTATCATTATGTAAGATTAACAAGTATAACCGTTAATTTAGCACTTTGTAATTCATAGCACGCTTCCCAAAAAAATTTTAAAAATGACATCATTTATGACTTTACCATTGTAAATGGTACGTACATTAAACTGGTGCTAAATTAGCTTGTCCGCACATTTAAAAAAAAAAAAAAAGTCTAGTCTTCAGTCGTTTTGCTCGCAGCAACATTCTGCTATGGGCTTAGCCAATCTTAGCTGTCACCAATGCATGACGCATACGTCAGCTTGAAAGCAGTCCAATCTCAGTTTGTGTTCAAAATCCTTTTGAAATACAAACTTATATGTATATTATTATTATAGTGAATATATTTAAATTTTTCAAAAAATAATTTTGTTATTAACAAGGTTAAAATAGTATTTTGATAAACAATTAATTTTTAAATTTTAATTTTAATTTTTTAAAACCCTACAATTTAGGTTTTTAAATAAATTGCCTAATTTGCCCTCTTAACTTCTATTTTTTATTTTTAATTACTTTTACTAATCTTTTTTAATAGTTTTAATAATCTAATTGTATTAAAATATAATTAAAAAAATCTTGTTTAAATTATTTTTTAGTAAAAAATTATATGCAATGCACATTAATGAAAACTAGTATAATATAAATGGTAATTACTCCAATCTCTTATTTTAATACTATTCTAATGAATATCTAAAATTCAAATATTAAATCCTTTAAGTTATATAAAACTAGTTATGCTTAAAATTATATTTATATAAGCAATGTTTGACATATCTATTTAAATCCAACCTTTAATTATAGTAAGTTAATTTTTTTTTACTTTTTCTTATAAATGCCATACCTCTATTTCAATTTCAATTACATGTAGAACATTCTCAAAAAATAATTTCTTTGATCACCCTCTAATTTTTGTAATGGTTGAAAATAGAATTACTAAATATTGTCATAATATTTTGTATAATAGAAGAATAATGATTAGATCACTTAATTTTTAGCTTTGTCTTTGGCTTTTACTTTTAGCTTTTATTCTTTCAATTTTTACTGGCTCTCATTTAGTCAATTGCCAACTCCTTAGTCTTTTTTTTTCCAACTATTCTCTACTATAATTAGATTACAACTTTTTTATCCCATACATTAGCCAATATTTTGTGTAGCAACTTTTCTCTTTTTTTTTTTTTTTTTTTTTAAGTATAGCAATACAAAGTTGAAACAAGCGATAAAGAGTTGCATTATCTTGGGACTTAAAGAAGGATTAATTGATTATTGGAAGACCCTGATACCTCCTTGAAACTATGGATAATGATAGAGCTGATTACATAAAATATTTCATATCATACAAGGATAATGTTTTGGGAACACTTTGAGTGCTTTTGTCATGAAGTGGTATTGATCTCAAATATGTACAAATTTGTTGTTTGCTTCCAGAAATTGTGAAAGAAATCTTAAACGTACGCCCGGATTTTGCAAAGAAGAGGGACTCCCAGGGCAGCACTCCCTTGCACTGTGCATGTGCCAAAGGTCACTTAGAGATAACTAGAGAGCTTCTAAAGCTTGACTTGGATCTGTGCTCTTTGCAAGACAGTGAAGGCAGAACGCCACTTCATTGGGCTGCAATCAAAGGAAGAGTTAACATTCTCGACGAGATCTTGTCTGTGAGTCTTGACTCCATCGAGATGGTATCGAAGCTAGGCGAGACCATCCTGCATTTGTGTGTCAAGTACAACCAGTTTGAAGCCACAAAGTACTTAGTTGAGACCTTCAACGTTACCAACTTGGTTAACCAGTTTGACCATGATGGAAACACTGTCTTGCATCTCGCCGCTGCTGCCAAACTATCGACTGTGAGAGATTTTCTACTCTTAACGACTATTAACTTGTAAAAATCTTTTGTTAGAAATGTATTAACACACATGAAACAATGTTCCTGGCTAATTCAATCTGCTGTATTTTTTACTTTTGTGTTTTTGCAGATGGTTACATTCTTAGTAAAGAAGACTCGTGTTGAGGTTAATGCTCTTAACAGACATGGAATGACAGCCCTTGATGTAGCTGAGTCTTATGTTAGCAACTCTGTAGCTCTCTGGCTTATACCAACATTGCAAGAAGCTGGTGGAAAGAACAGCAGTCAGTTACCACCCCAATCACCTGAAATTCAAAGAATTACTAGTGCTAAGATTATTCCTGCTAGATCAAGATCATTATCACATGAAAAGGACCCAAGAGGACCATCTTCATTGACCACCAAGAACAGGTACTCTCCAAGAGAATATCGGGGTCATAGACGATATTACAGTCGCCGTGAAAAGCAACTTGAGCTTTACGGTGAAGGGCTTCAAAATGCACGGAACACAATCACAGTTGTTGCCGTCCTAATAGCTACTGTAACATTTGCTGCTGGAATTAATCCACCTGGTGGTGTTTACCAAGAGGGGCTCTTAGCAGGTAAGTCTATAATGGGAAAGACACCAGCCTTCAAGATTTTCACTGTGTGCAACAATGTAGCTTTGTTCCTGTCTCTGGGTATTGTCATTGTTCTGGTGAGCGTAGTCCCTTTTCGCCGGAAACCGTTAATGAAACTGCTAATGATGACTCACAGGGCTATGTGGGCATCTGTGTTTTTCATGGAAGTGGCTTATATCATGGCAGTATGGGTGACTATGCCGGCCAGAGTCAAGGGGCTCCGGTGGGAGTTGATGACTTTGGTTATCATAGGAGGAGGTTTTCTGCTGTCAATTTCAGCGTTCCTGGGTGTGATGTTGGCTAAGCACAGATTTAGGAAATGGACATGGAGAAAGGAGAAAAAAATGAAGACAAGTCCCACTAGCAGTGTAAGCAGAGTTGATAACCTCCAATCTTGGAAAACTCGAGAATCCAGCAACTCTGACATGGAGAGCTCTGAAAAGGAGGGTATCCATCCCATCTAAAGATTTATGGTTCCAAGAGCATCCAACAATGACGAAGATAAATATCCATGCAGGAATACGTCTTCGTGTAACTTGTTCATTGTTTTCACCTTAAATTTCTTGTATCTACTTAGGTCTTGTCGCCTTTGTTTAAGTTTCTCAACATAGCTATTGATTTATTGATTGGAATTTACTTTTTCTGTTTCCTTTCAAAGAGCTATCTAGCGTACTATATCTATGAATTCACGTGCAAAATGGCTACATGCACCAGTAATTTAAATTTCATTGGAATTTACATTTTCTGTCTCACATAAAGATATTCCAAAACATTAATATATATAACAGGAAGTGGCTGCCCAGTGCTATTAAGGCATTGATACAAAACCCATAAAACAAAATAATACATTTGGCAGCTCAGAGATTAGATCAGAAGAAACTAAACATCTGAAAGATAACGCAAAGAAAATCAAGAAGCACAATGGAGAGAGCTGACACATTATACACGTAACAAGGAAAAAGGATCCTTTGTCACAGCAGGTGATCAAGTTATTGTTATCGTGTACATGTTACTACAGATATTAAGGCGTCAGCTGTGAGCTGAGGCTGCAGGATTGTTACTTGGGAACGATGACAAATTCATGTTTTCTAAGCTCTGGGGATCTGCACTAGCATGCTGAACAAACTCTTCTGGGGACATGTGAGACCCATGACAAGCACAGACAATTCTTACCTGATTGTTATCATACCTGTAAGTAACTCCAGATATGGTCCTACCATTTGGGCCAGAACCAGTAGTAGAAACCCAGGGTAGATCTGGATAGGAACCGCATCCACCGAATTTCACTCCAGCAGCGATTCCTGGTCTTATGACTGCACTTTCATGAGAGAAGCTTTCAACAGCTACGTTAAACCTATTTCCTTTAACTTCGTCTTCCGTCTGAGATGAGGAAGATGGGCCTGCCTCCTCTCCACCATGCTGTTTCCCACCACTTTTCAGCAAATCAGATGTTTTTCTTCCCTCTGGTAAAGCTTCTGAATGAGGAGGTGCCTGGACAATAGCTGCATTCAGAGAAAACAATGAGACCTCATAAATGAGCACAAGAATCTGGGTATATAAAGGAAAATATGTTAACAAGAATTTGCTTTATTGACTCACATGTTTCAAAATGGTTCATGTCCAGACTTGGACATTTGTGGATCCTTAAAAAAGCAAGTAAATCATTTTGATGGCCTATTAGTTGTAATCGTTGAGTATCAAGAAATGTTACATCATTTGATTTTATCACATATTTTTTTGATGGCCAGCAAATACTTCCTTTTAAATCCAAACCCAAACGATATCCTAACACAAACTCAAAAACTGCTAGACGTACTAAGACAAGTGTTGCTATCTGCAATTAATAATATTATACATTTCTTGCATGGCAAAAAATAAGATTTGTCAAAATTGATGTAAAATACATCTTAATCAATCTTCTTAAACAATTTTTGTTACATGTTTTTTTTCCCATGTCTCAAAAGACCAAAAATGATTTTCTAATATCCTACAGGCAAAAATAAAAAAAATACAGAAGATTTAATTCCATATCCGTACATCTCTTCTCATAGAGCATCTCACTATAATAGTTAGAGGCACCTTTGAGCCATAAACACGACAAGGATACACCATTAACTTGAGTCATCCTTAAATGGAAATAGTCTGATTTATCCTTAAACTTGAGATTTCGAGACCAAAAAAATTAAAAAATAAACCATACTGTAAGAAAGAAACCTCATTATTGCTTTCGACAAACTAAAATTCTCGCTTTAAGTACAAGGCAAATCGAGATTCAAAAAAGAAAAAGGAAGAATGCGGTTTTATTAATTAGAGATCTAAGATGCAATTTTGTCCTAAAATAATTTAGGGAATCACAATTGGTGTTAAAAACTACTAATAGGTGCAATGTTCCACTTGAACGCAAAATTTTAGTGCAATTGGTAACATTTAACTTATTTAGTGATTATGGATAACGACTATCATTACACTGTTACCATTTACTTCCTCCTTCTTACTTGAGAAAACTTGCCAGAACAGCCTCTCTTCCACGTCCATGGACTCAATAACTAGCAATTATTACATTCCAAGAGATCAAGTCCCTTGACTTTATTTGATCAAAGAGGACACGTGCATTTGCAAGAGAGCCACATGGCGAGTACATGTCAATCAATGTCATACCTCAGATCTAGTCCAGTTCAAGCTACTTCAAAATATAACCATGAACAAATTTCCCTAATTTTCAAAACCAATTGCAAATAGTGCACTCACAAGGGACATCAAATCTGGTTTAAATCCACAACTCAGCATCTCAATCAACAATCTCCAGCAAAATCCATTTGAGCAAAGCCAAATATAAGGGCACTCAAAGAAACCACATTATAATGTGGCATATGCGCAAAAACACTTGAAGCAAGATTCAAGAGACCACTTTTTGCAAACATGTCAATGAGGCTTGTTTCAACCACAATGTCCATTGGAATATGTTGGCGAATCATGAATCCATGAATTGAACGGCTCATTTTTTGATCCCCGATATTTGTGCATGACTAAATTAGAACTACCATCACAATCCCATCTCCTTCGATATCCTTTGCTTGCATTTGCCGACAAAAACTGATTGCTTCAATTGCCCTACCACTCTGTGCCACAACTTGAGATCATCATCATCCAAAAAACGAGATCCCTCTTTGGCATTCCCAAATAATTCTCTCAAGCAAGTTTTCTCAAGTAATTCTCTTAATAAGAAGGAAACTGTAGTTCTTGTGTGTTTTGTGCTTTAGGGTTTGAATAGTGAAGAAGTGAGAAAAGAGGAACGAAGTTACCGCATTATTCTACATCTGTTAAAAATGTGTGGGCCCCACAAATGACATAAAGATAGTCATTAGCCATAGTCACCAAATCTGTTAAATGCCAGCAATTGCACCAAATTTTTGAGTTCAAGGAGAATGTTGCACCTACAAGTAGTTTTTGACACAAATTGCAATTCTTCAAATTTTTGCAGGGCAAAATTACACCTCAACCCTTAATTAGCACTGAGTCTTTTCCAAGGGAAATTTTTCCAAGGTTTTTGATATTGAAGGCACAGCCTCATAGCATCAACATGGTCGATTACAAGCCTCAACAATATTGTCATGCTTCCAAGCATCTTTTTATAAAATATTTTTTCCCAATATAACCCCCTCTGTATATTCAAACAAAATAATACGCAACACCATTTATAGGAAAATTAGATAACCCTTTTTAATATAAGAACTAGTAAGGAGTCAACAACCATAACAAGTTGCTTTATAGAACGGTCTTTTCTACATCACTTAAGAGGAAGATTAGTGCAATGATAAGGGTTATCACCATATGAGCATGCAATCACAGGGTCAAGTCAAAGACGCCTCATGCAGTACAGGGTGAGGCAGCATACAATAGGCTCAAAGTGATCTCACCTTTCTTTAGGACCTCCACATGGAGCGAGCTATGTGAATCAAGCTTCCCTCTTTATCTAAGACACATGTACCCGCTACAGGCCATGCTCCTAACTCATTACAGCAGACCTAGATAACATGATGGGAGTTTCTTAAAGGTAACATGTGCCACACACCTTATAGGTAAAACAAGTGCTACATAACCCATTTACGCTGAAAATGGTCATTTTCTCGCTTATGAATAGTCCAGATCAATAGCTCTATCTTCAATGTCCCTAAACCCTCATTCTTTTCTCAGTAAACAAATTCATGCCATGCTCATCCATCTTTTTAAATCCTTACAACCTTCAGAAAATAACAAATCAGCACCACAACCAGTGACATCATTCTTCCTATTCACATCATTGTCCACCTTAGTCATTTTTCAGTCAACGCACTTCTCCCCTGATATGGATACTTACAAGTTCTTGTTAGTTTTAGAAACTAGAAACGCACATACACAGAGATAACTACCTAGAAGTTTCTAATAAACACTCTTCAGTGCTTAAAAGCTATGACTAACAAAGAGATTTTTAGTCATTTGCTAACGGGCTGGAGCAGAGACTTGACTAATTGAGGAGTAATGCACTGCTTTAAGAGAAGCTGAACAACACATTTACCAACAGTTCTAGAGGAGCTAATTTCTAAATTACGTTTATCCCAGTATTACAAATCAAAGCATGCAGCCAAAAACCTCAAATTCTAGACTATTTAAGTTAGTTTACATAGCCAGAACCATCCGACAAAGTGCAAACCCTCCATGTCATCCCAGAAAGGGATCCTCTTCACCTGCACATTTACTTACTAATCAACAGAAAATGCTAGAAGCAGGTTTCTTTTATTTAGATGAGTGCTTTGTGATACTCTAGAAGCATCTAACAATATCAGCTTCTACTACTTCTTCAGAAAAACTATTGTCATCAATCTTAATTAGTTTTATCCTGATGATATTGAAAACCAATACCTAATGAGGGTTGACCCATTCCTAAAGTTTCGTTGTCATACAATTAACTCAATACTTATTTGAAAAGCTCTAGTTAGTCACGGGATAGCAAAATTTTAAAATGCCATTTAACATTATTGCCTCAAATTTCTGCTCCACCAGCTTATTCGACTATTCAGATGAGCAAGCAAAATATAATAATCACTGTCCAAACAGATATTTAATTAAGAAGGCCATTAGTTGAGAAACAGATGTGACCTTTACCTCGGGATAACTTTGAACCATCCTCAAAATTCTCTGTTGTAGGAATTACAGTCCCAATGCTTCTGCTTGCGTAGGGAGAAGGGAGGTGCTGAGGGTGAGAAACCAAACCCCATGAACGACCAGTATCCAATGTTGGGAGCTGGACAGGTGAATAACCAAATGTCAAGGGCATGCTGCCAGGATTCACTGGTGTTCCGGAGCCCTCATTGTTTGAAGGAGGCCTAAGCTGCACCTGAGAAGCCATAGGAAAAACTGATGCATCTAGCTCACCAGTAACATTAGGCATCTTTGCAGATATATTCATGACTGGTAGCATTGCTCCAAAATTCAAGCTCCCATGCTTGAGCTCATGACCTGGTTGAGCATTAGGTTGCTTTTGTTCATGATTCTCCTGGGTACCACTTGAGGAGCCACCACTGCCACCACCACTAAGGAAACGTTTTGTGTTTTCCTCATGATGCAGAACTAGCCTTGAGGTGGAGCCCTCTACTTCAGACTCTGCCACATCCTCATTTTCTGCGGTTGAACCGTCCTCTGTTGTCACAGAAACATGGGAAGTTCTCACCGAGGCACCAACAGATAGGTTCTTAACATGTGCATCACTATGCTGAGATTCTCCCTCATGCTTCTTTGAACTACTAATCTCTTTAAACAACATTTTACGTTTATTACCCGTGTCAGTCCACACCTTACCCCCTAAATCATTGTGGTCAGATTTTATGTCATCAACTTCAGCTGACTTGTTATTAGCAATCCAAAGTCCCCCGCCATGCCTGTCGAACTCCAGACTACTGTTCTTTTGTACAACTGCAGAAACATCCACAGCTGGGGCAGGTTTTGCAAGGTTAGTAAAAAAGTTCTCGTGTGGTGTCTGTTTTACAGAATGGGCTGAATCAGTGCTCTGAGGCAAATCGGTTGAATCTTGTTTCTGAATACCCGTATTAAGGAAATTCTTTAAATCACCAACTGATTTACTGTTGTTACCCACTTCCTCAGTCTTGACATCCAGAGCGCTACCATCTTTACCCTTTAATTTACCCGCCGATCCACCACAAGAAAGACCCAAACTTAGCTCAAGCCCATTCTCATCCTCCATCTTATCACAGGGCAAAGATATGCTTAAGTACACACTTCGATAGTTTCTTTCCTCGTACTTTCCATTGAGCCAATCCTAACTACGTTGCCCCTGAACATAATGAAGCAATAATCTTCAAAAAAAAAAAAAAGAAAGAAAGAAAAGAAAAGAAAAAGCCTTCTACTAGGACGGAAGAAAAATAAGAGATGGTTTGGATCAAAAATATTATTCTAAAACAGGAGATTTACAAAAAAAGATATCATCTTATTTCCATAATGATGAAATATATATACATATACCTTCTTACCTCTAGTTAAAAAAGAAAAAAGAAAAAAGAAAAAACATGATAAGTGTGCTCGATTTCAGTACAAAATTTGAGCTCAAACCTTGTAATGTAGGTTCAGTGCTGAAATCATGTATCAATGTCATGCAATGTATTTAATTGGCTGTTGTGTGCTGAAAATGGATTTTAAAAATTTTGTGCCAAAGAACGAACCTCCGTGTAAAAACAAAAAAAAAAAAGGATTCTTTTACAAATTCCTCCGTCCAAATCAATGGCATTACGCAGAAAATATCACGAAGAATTGAATAATAAAATCAACACGAATCAGAAACAATTAAAAAAAAAAAGATACCTAAAATTACAGACACCTGTCCACAATAATAACTATATATCAAAATTAGGCCAAATCTCCGACAAGTTCAATTCAAGCACCTCAATTAAACCTGATGATCCGATCATCAAGAGAAAGACAGCGACTACCAAGCGCGCTGAAGACGAATCAAACAAAAAACATGTGAATTAAAGAAACCAGTCAGGAACTTTCCCCAACATGAATCCAATTAGTATAATTTACCAAAAAAAAAAAATTTGAAATCGCTAAGAGCCGATTCGAGTCCCAAAGACAGAGCTAAGGGCAAAGAGAAAAAGAAATGAAAATGTCTTAAAAACAAAGAAAAAAAGAAATTACCATAATGAGAAGAATCGGCTCCTTGTAGAACAAGAACGAGAGAAGAAGAAGATCTGTCTCTAATAATGAAACCCTAGGAAATGATTTAAATCCTTTTCTTTTTTTTTATATATTTTTTTAATTTTTACAATAGTATGTTAACTGCGCACGTGGTTTTTGTTTTAATACATATTTATCTCACGCGCATTTTTTATTTCTCTCCATTTTACATCTGTGACATGTGTGATTTTTATCGGCCGGCACGTGTCCGTTGAATCAGTCCACGCTATGGCTTAGACAGCCTGAGATCTGTCCCGACTTAATAATGATATTCTTGCAGATATATAAGTTATTTTTATGATATTTTAATTAAATAAAACGCTTTTTTATTTTTTCAACTATATTTTGTTACTATAATATTTGAGTCTGAGAGGTTGAAGCCATAATTATGATGAATATTAAAAATGAACTTGACATTGATGCCTACAAAAATTCAAATGACCGATAGCGAGGCTTCAACCAACATCTTTACCCCTTCAACTTAGCTATTAAGCTCAACTTTATACGACATGTGGACACCAACCCATAAATAGGGAGAGAAAGATAATTTTAGGGGAAAAAAAAAGGACGAAAGGAAAAAATAGTCCTTGAAAATTAATAGAAAAAGAGATATTAGTATACGCCTCTAGTAAGGTTACAAAAACATTGTTGATAATAAGAATAACGATGGTGCAACTAATAATTAATTAATTAATTATGAAAAAAAAAAGATTGATAAATTGAGAAAGTTTTATTGGTGTGTATAGTAGCTCCTGAAACTGAAATTTTTTAGGTATATATTTACCATTTAAACATAATCTATCGACAAGTACCATTTAATTAGACAACGTTTGGTATCGAGTAAAGTTAAGAAAAGGAATGAGAAGTTTAAACATTTTAATATTTATTTTACTCTTTGATTATTTATTTATTTATTTATTGGCATGGGTAAGCGAATCCTAGAAAAATAGCATTCCTTCCATGAATGGGAAAGTGAATCGACTTGAAGTTTTGAGCCTCTTCTCTACTCAAAGTCTTATCTGCGTGCTCGAATCTCATCTACCTTTCGATCAAATGGCAAAACTCATATATTCGTTAAATCTTATCTAATTCTTCATACAGTGTGAGGATTTGGTTGCAATGACATTCAATCTTACGTTACGGGTGAAAACAATGATATTACAAGAGCAAGCTACGACTCCTTTGAGAAGCTATAAAATATGAACTGATCACTATAAGGAAAAAAGAATCCAATGCTCTAAGTAGTCTTTATCAGGACCAAGGGTTGAAGGATATAACATGTACAAGCCAAGATGAGGCAAGCTCAAAAATCTTGTGCAAAGGCCCACATAGTTGGACTAATTTGTTTGAAATACATTCTTTTGGGCCCATGAGTTAAAGGTAATTAAAATGTGTTTTATCTTCTCAAGTGTCATTTTTTTTTCTGGCATAGTGTTGGGAAGGGGAGGATACATGGGAACAGGAGGCTCAGACCCAATAAGGACCCCTTCTCAAGTGTCATTAACTTCATCCTTTTCTTTTTTTTTTTTTAAGGAACCACTTCAATTAAATTTATATCTCTTTTATTTTTATCTCTCTAAATCAGTCCCAAGCTTGAATTGAATTAATTTTTCCTTTAAAGTCATTAGTGTATTCATCATTGGTGCTTTCATTACCTAACCAACCAAAACCAACCCCAACCCAAACCCACCTACCCACACTAGCATTGAAAAAAAACCCTATTTGAAATAACAACAAAACTTGCAGCCATTGATGATATTACTACCAAGCTAGTGTCACAACCCACTTCTGGGCCCAAGTGCGGAGGCACTTGGGCACACAATGCCTCCGCACCTGCGGTGACTCACAAGGTACTGTCCCTTCTCCTTAGAGTTTTCTCGCCTTTGTGAAGATTCAAACTAAGGACCTAAGACATAAGTATCTTGATTTCACGAAACCTACTACCATTGAGCCAAACAAGAAATATGAAGCAGAAGTCTGAAGTAGAAGAATCACCGATCAAGGTAACATAAAAACATGAAGCAGAAGAATCACATAAACATCGACACACAATTACTATTATAATAAAAAAGGTTACAAGGACAATGACCAACCAAAGAGGCAGAGTGTCAACCAGTGAAGACAACCGATACATTCACCCAGTGAGAATGAAGAACGTTTTATAAGAAAGCTAGAAAACTTACAAGAAGACTTAAGAAAACTTACAAGAGGACTTAAACAAACTTACAAGAAGATCTTACAAGACTCTTTTTCGATGCCATCCTAAAAAAATGTACATATTATTGCCATTTATTGTAGAAGGCGCATATTATTGGCGTTTATTGTAGTATCTTCTATTATTGTGTCTTGTGGTGCAGCTAGGAAAGTTTTAAGCACATGGGTCATGAAAGCAGAGTCAAGAGTCATCATCTGTCCACATGACAGTGTCCACTGACTTGGCTAAATCTCGCAGATGAGAAGGATGTTTAGCCAAGTATGCATTGAACAATTCGTGAAGCTTGTCATAAAGGTGATTCTCTAATTCGTCAAGGCCTGCTTTGACATAAAGTAAGGTTGACGAATATGGACAATGCATGTAAGTGGTCCAACAATTGAGCCCAAAGTCTTCAGTCCAGTGCATCAAATCTAACTGGAATTGTTGAAAATTGTAAAAGTGTGGCTAGTAAGGGGCTCTAAAGGCCAGAAAGAACTCAAAATGGCGTTCACTGAGAGACTGGGAAGGTAAACAATGTCCATATGGATTGAAATAGAGGAAATGTAGAAATGAACGAAGTATTCTATAGTTAAATACTTCGTCTGCACCAACTACCGGGACGTCACCTATGCTTGTACTTTCTGTCCTGGAAGCAAGAGGAGCAAAGAAGATGATAGTGACATAGCGTTGTGGCCATTCCTGTAGTACCCGTAACCAAGTTGCATGATCTAGAAAATGCATGAGGAATTTGTAGAACCTAGTTTGGTCGGTACCAAAAGTAGGATATCGGAGGCTCATCTGAAAAAAAAATGCACATAATAAATTTTTATCAATGCTAAAACCAATCCACCATGATCTGATGACATGCATAAGATAACAACAGGCCTCTTTGGAGAAGTCATAGAACTTGGGCAAACCGAAAGAAAAACGGTATGGTTTGGTCGGATGGGTAATATGACAAAAAATCATTCCATGGTTTCGTGTCATGGCTTGAAGAAGGCTATCAATAGTAGGTTGATCAGGGATCTTTCAAAATATAATTTCTCGGAGTTCTGTAATGTAACACTCTGTATTTTAATTAGACACGTAAATTAATTAAAATGATGATAAATGTGTATAAATATACGTATTTGTACGAAGTACATGTGTATTATACATATATATTAAAAATATACATTGCGTATATAAATTAATTAAATTAAATAAAGGTGTAGGGAGTAATTAAATTAAATATATGGTGGGAATGGGTTAGTAGCATATTTATTTATATCCATATATATATATAGGTATAAATAATCCATTAATACCCATTAATGGATTTTCATGTAGCCAATAACCAACTAAAGTAATTTGGTAAATGGACAAACAACATATATACATATATAGTTTATGTACCTTTAAGTGGTAAGGTACATTGGTTTGGAATTAAATATATATATATGTATATATATACAATTTAAGGTGGTTAGTGGGGTTGGACGTTGGGTATGGTAAGGGTAATATAATACATATTATATGGGTATGTAGATGATGATGGGGCATGTGCAAGTGGGGGCAGTTTGTTTTATTTGGCTTGCATTTCATCTCCTTTCCCTTTTTGTATTTCGAGACGTGTGAAAGAAAAAAAAAAGACACACAAAAGAGTGAAAGAAGGGGAAAAGAAAAGGAAGTGTCTGGGTTTTTCTCCAGATTTGATGTGCAGGTAAATTCTTTCTTCAAATTCTAGTTACAAAAATGTTAATTAAGCTACGTACTACAATCCTATCAGTGCAATTTTTAATAAAATTGGTATTTTATAGCCGTACCCAAAAATTAGGTATTTTTCTACAGTAAGTAAAACTCAACAGAAATTATACCAAAACACTCCTGGCGATAAGTAGATTCTAGACATGTGGTTAGAATGTGCTAGTTTACCCTGTAGATTTTAAAATAAATACTCAAAGTTTATAACCTTTGAATAGGCTTTTGGGTATGTTAAATCCAAATAAAACTCTTTTTGAGACCTATAAAAATGTGAGAATGAAAATACGAACTCATTGACACCAAAATTATAAATTTTGGATATCAATCGAAATTTTGGTGAATGATTGAGCAATGAGGTTTTTAAGAAAAAAATATAGAAAATTACGGAGAATATGATTTAAAAGACTATTTAAGTTATTTTCTGTCGTAAGAAAATTTTATATGAGCAGAAAATTAGTTTTATGATTATTGAGACTATTCGAGTCAATGCGCATCAATACGTGAGGTCTGATGTGCGTGTATAATTAAAAATGAGAAATAAATACATTAGGAATTGATTATAAATATGAATTTGAATTTGATTGGTGCTTTTGAAATTATTTTTGGTAGGATAATTTTGGTAAATTGAGTATAGAGGTTGAAGTGGATATTGGGAATTGATTGACAATAATTTTGGTGAGTAATATTTATTTTTGGGTATTTCAGAAAATATTGTTTTATGTCTAAAACTTCTGATTTTTCTTAAACATGCACTCGATATGATATGAAATGATGGCTTATATATTATTGAATTTTACAGTAAAGGTTGGAAAAGCTGGTTATTTACCAGAAAGTGAGTTACGTGCCAACGGGATTTAGTGTTGGTATTCTGTGAGTATTTCTTTATCTTCGTTATTTATATGGCATTGTAGATAAAAAAAATGGTTTGAATGTAAGCATGTTATTGATATGAGCATATATATTGCATTTGATTTGGCTTTCATGAATTTTATTTACATGGCAACGTGTTTTGGATTTACAAGAGCAGATCTAAAATATGATATCGTTTCGATGGATTGAGCCATGGGGAATAATACTTCTTTATGTGAGAATCCTATGAAACTGAGCCATGAGAAGTATCAGCCTTTTCCTATGTGATAATCCTCGAAATAAGTTAGAAATGGAGAAAATTAGAGTTGCAGTCTACTTTTGTTGAGGCCAAACAAGAAGTGAGACTGACTCTAGATCTGGAAGGATAAGGGGATGCATAATTATTTTAAGTGGAAGGATAAGAAGGTGCATGATTGTTTTAAATTGGCATGAGCACTATGTTAAATGCATTTGTGTATTTTGTAAATGAGTATGCTGCATTTGAATGTTTTATTTGATTTGAGAATTTGCATGTTTATTTAAATGCATTTAAATGCCTTAGATAAAGAATATTCATTGGGCATGTTATAGCTCACTTAATTTTTAACATTTCAGGAACAGATAAGAAAGGGAAGAAACCAGCACAAGAAGGATAGTTGACTCTTCAGTCACTGCTGGGTGCGTAGGGTTAAGTATTTTGTGTGTGGGTTATACTTTTGTATAATTATAATTATCAATGTATATGTAATATCATTAGAGGGATTTAGATATGATTATACTAGTTAAGCGTAGAACTTTGTAAAGTATGAACTACGAGGTATGGTTGATGAAAGCTTGTGGTTTAATATTATTTGTTGTGAACTGTGCATTGATAATGTGTTTATTAGGTGACAAATTTATTGGGATAAGTCAAAATTTTAGAGGAGACTCTGTCAAAATTTTTGTAGGGATATTGAGTAGGATTAAGTATGAGAGGTTGACATAGTATTATATACGTAGATGTATCATATATGGTATTATGTGCCGGTAGTGACATCACTGTTATGAAGTAAGTTGCGACATGTAGGAAGAGATGAAATAAAATCTAATGGATTGGGGGGGTGGATCTGAGCCATCAGAAGGATCTAGATTGGATGAGAAAGAGCCAATAACTCCAATGAAATGTGTCGATCTATGTCTAGACAGGAAAGTATGCAAGGACATTAGTTTTTTCGAAAATGTGTTTAACAGGGAAATTAAATTGGGAAAACTAATTTGCCCACCAGAGAAGTTGTGGATTGGGTAACAATTTTTTGTTTGAAGTACAACATTCTAGGAAAACTTAACATGCCCATTTCAATAAGGAAATGATGTCCAACTAAATGAAACTGAAATTTTTCTATACCCCTTTTGACAGCTAGAATTTCCTTAAAAGTAGAGTGGTAATGAATTTTGGATTGTTTGAAGGTTCCACTTTTGTATCTGCAAATGTGTATAGACTTGTCTGGGAGTTCTTCAACCAGGACGGTCCCCCAGTGTTCATCACTAGCATCTTTTTGGAGGATGCGTAACCCAGAGCCTGAGATCTTTAGACGAGGAAGAGTCATGGCCTTATGTTTTAAGGCCATCACGACTTTAGTATGTTCATCTTGCCATAGAGGAAGGGACTTCTTAAGCAAGGCAGATAACTTGCTGGTATACTGAGAGAAGTCCTTGATGAAGAGACCCATATAATTGACTAGGCCCAAAAATTGTTGGATTGAAGTTTTGTCTAGCAAGACATTAGGAAAATTCAAAAGCTTCAAAGAAATATGAGGTTGAGGAGTAATTTGTCCTTCATTGATTTCCATCCCAAGAAACTAAATTGTCGTTTGGAAAAGCTACATCTTTTTCTCTGAGAGCATTAGTCCCTAAGAAATACATAAATCATAAAATTTGCGTACCAGGAAAACATGAAAGTTTACACCCTTTGAAAAGAGAAGGATATCATCAATATATATAAGAGCTTGATCCTGGATTGGTGCAATGTAACACCCAGCTCCTGTATCTGTCACATACGTCATAGGTAACGTGGTTGTCTCGTAGCTTAAGACGTCATTACCTTAGAGTGCAGTCAATCTTGTTTTCTATCCGAGAACTGGGGATTTTATTTTTTTCTTTACATCATCTATCACATCTATTAGTTGCATCTGATCATATCCCAAAGTACAAAATAAAGTCTAAATACACTTTCTTAGAAACAGAATAGCAATAACCATAGGATTCACAATAATTGAAGACATTAATTTATGATCAGAGTTATGAACAATTTTGTGGGCTCCATAGCCAACTTTTGATAATACAAATACTGTCTGGCCTAATGACCGACATCTAACATGATCAAATATTGGGTCACATGCCCTACAATTGAAAATAGCAAATAAATTTCATTTTGTACTATCCTCATATTATGATGCACACTACCATGGATGATTTATTTTTACATTCACGTGCAGAAGCAACTTCTTCAATAGTTACCTGAAAAAGAGTGAGTGGGGTGAGCTCAAAAGCCTAGCAGATCATACACAGTACATCAATAGCATTATTTAAATCAAACACTGAACATGCAAACACTTATCATTCATTAGACATTTCAAACATTTATTTATCAATAGTTATTACTTAGACTGAAAGGGGTTAACCTCTGTGTTCTAGATCTGGGGTGAGAGATCAATCCTGAAACTCAAACCCTTCTCTGTGAAGTGGGATCATTCCTGAAACCCAGTCCACTTTGGTGTCAATCTTGAGAACCAGTTCAAAAGTCCAGTCCTACATGGAACACACACAAAGGACGTCCTTCTCCACGCCGATACGTGGTTGAAATCTTTACTTAATCTTATTTTTGTGTGCAGAGCATAATAAAATAAATATTTTGACAGTATTTAAACACTCCATCAGTATGTCACCATAAATCAACGTTTACATAAATGAAAACAATGACTTTTGATTTTTGATATAGAAGATCGTACAAGACGCAACTACAGAACATACTCTCTCGGTCATGAGCAATATAATAATTTAATAGCATAAAAAAAGACATGAATAAAATTAAACTAAACACACAAGAAAACATTATTTAATTCAAAATAATAAATTAAAAGAAAAGAAATAATTTCACAAATCATTTAATCAATATCCTTGCATGCTTCTAAGCATTCAAACAATGTAAACATTACATATTCAGCATTAAAATTCAAATAATACTAGAGAGTAAGGTAATTACTTTCACCTTAATCGTAGACTCTTTTGAACCTTTGCGTTGTTATTCCCACTTGTTTCGAGTCTTTGATTATCAGTCTTCAGGATATACGTTTTGAAAATGTAATTTAATAACTGTCCATAAATAGTACCATATATATGAACAGTATGTATATGTGAACAGTAAATATGAACAATCTGATGAGGAACAAAAATAACATATACTAAATATATATATATAATTAAATATAGAAAAAATATTTTAAGATTTCCATATGTAACTGATGAGGAACAAAAATAACATATATTTTATATTTAATTTTTTTATTTTTGTTATTAAATATTTGAGTTTTGCAGTCATAATGATATGTTTTGTATTGGATAAGAATAAAATAGAAATCTGCTTAAAATATACATAATGAAGAAATAAGATAGCTAGAAGAGGTCTTGCAATAAGACGTGACCACCCCCAAAATTGATACTTAAAGTTGAACTATATGTAGGAAAACTAGAAGAGGTCTTTCCATAAGGCACGAACATGCCTTAACTAGTCTGCGCGACCTATAATTTATTTATGCTAAAAAAGGAGGATGCACTAGTTGCCAAAATTCTACCATAACATGTTGCCTTATTTTTTTTTAGAAAGTTCTAGTTAAGAAACAATATTTTATTAAAGAAATACTTGTGAGAGCAATTTCTAATGGATTCTTTCTAATTTTTTATTGTTTTTCCCTTTTCCAAAACTTTCCTTGAGAATTTTTAGAAGGAAAGAAGGAAAACATTTAGTTTAAAAAGGGATTGGGAGACCATTTTGAGGGCATCCTCTGTTTTTGAGTTTTCTTCTTCATGCTGAGAAATTTGGAGAGGTATTACAAAATACCCCAAAAATTTTATAAAGTTTTGATAAATTTAGATAAAAATAATTCAAGCATAACAAACCTTGGAAAACCCTTGAAATCATGGTTTATGAGATGTTTGATCAATATAAAAAAGAATCGGCAAATTAGAGAAAGAATCGAAACTCAACATAGTAACCAACCACTGGTTACTGCGGTAAAGAATCAGGTTCACGTGGCAACATGAATGGAATGTAGAAAACTCAATAAAATAGCAAGGTTCTGGTTACCGTGGTAATGCGACTAAAATCTGGAGAGTTTAGGGTTTTGGTTACCACAATAATGCTTTGAGTTACCACCATAATACGAAATAATATAAATATGACCAATGCACCGAAAAACCCTAATCGTTATTGTAACCCTACAGTTGCGCACATACTCCCAAAAACTGATACCAGCTTCCAATAACCAAACTTCTCTCCCTTCCCTATCCATCGTAAACCGATTTTCATCCAATCAAACCTTTCTTGACAGTCTCACAAGCACTATAAGAAGAAGAAATACACAGTTTGTAGAGGGATTGGATTGTGACACGTCCCAGAGTAAGGATACCAAGGTAAGACCTTCGTTCCACGGAGAATACATGTTTTTTTTTTTCACTATTTCGCAATACTTGAGATTTCAAACACTATTTTGCCTATAATAGAAGCATAGAACAGTTTGAAAGGTTATGGCAAGGACAACAAGGGGGGCAAGACAAAGAATAACGAGGTATAATGCTTTCCATTTATGTATGTGTGTGTTTTGAGCTAATGTTAGTGTGTTGGATTGTTGAACACTAAAGGGAATGACGAGCCAAGATGTATGCACATAAGAACAACATTCTAAAAAATCGTGTGATTATCATGGTAGCCAACCATGGTAGTGCACTATGCACACACAGACCCCTCTAGTTACTGCGATAATGTGTGAGAAAACCAATTTGTGCTCTAGTTATCGCGATAACTAACTGTGGTAACACGATGTAAACCTAGTTTTTTGTCTCTGTTTGTACACACAGATTACTGCGGTAATGCCACTCACTATCAGAGTAATCAGAGGAAAATGGTGAAGAATGTCATTCGTTGGGACCACTGTGTACACCTTAGGATGTCTATGTTAGAAAATTATAAAATTATGATTTAAGAGACCTTAGGAATGCTTCAAATTCATGTGATGTGGTTTTAAATCTTGTAGATTGAAGGGCAAGGCAAATACAATGAGCAATAAAGGCCAAAGGAAACGATAGATAAAGTTGGAGATGATTACCTTACTTCTTGGTCTTATTTATTTTTCAAATATCGAACATGATTGTTATCTGTTTAATTTAAATTCCTAGATGCATGCTAGTATGTATTCAAATATGAATTTGATTTTGTGTATCTTTTGTTGTATATGAATGATGTATAACATGTTCAATGTATTTATGTTTGTTGTTTACTCACTTTCATGATATGAGATTATATGCATGCTTGAAATTACATGTTCATTCATTAATTACGTTCTATTCCAAGATGATAAGCATGATGATAATTAATTATTGTGTATAATCGAAATAAATTAACTTAAGATTCGAACCATGTACTGGCGTAGTGGTCCACGGGGAATCACTGTGGGTGTTCTCGCCTATAGAATGATAGGTTAGCCCCTAATTTTCGATGATAGAACAATGGATGTGATCCTAGTTCTCTGGTAATGGAGCAATGGGTGTGACCCTAGTTTCAGGGTTGGGTAATGGATGTGCACCATTAGCCTTAGGAATCTGGCATATAATGCATTTTTCTTGTTCTTCTTGATATGACGATGATAAGAAAACACCGAGGTAAAGTCGTTCGATCAAATTTAACAACTGATAAACAATTAAATGTTTGGAACGCCTAATGTATGCTAAGTGTTTGCATGTTTAATATTTTAACTTAAATAATACTATGATGTACTGTATATGATCCACTGGGTTCTTGAGCTTACCCCACCTTTCCAGGCAGTCTATGTTGATAATACTATTGAGTACTTTAGTAGCTGCAAACCTCACTGTTAAGGTTGTCATATGATTTTTCTTCAGTTGTTGAGTGCATTTAGTTTAGACTGGGCATATGACCCTTATTATTAACCTCTATGTTAATGTTACATTGGAAATGGTAATGGGCCATATAGGCCAGGTTTCATATTTTCACTTAAAAACATTATGTCAATTGTTAGTTGTTTTAAATATTTAATTGATGGTATAATTTTTTTGAATTATCTCCTATTGATGTCTCTTGGTGTGTCCAAGGGACTGATGGACTATTGACATGCACTTATGACTAATGAGGATAGACAACAAAATCTATAACATCCTATTTTTCGATGGATGACATGTGTAGTGTCTCAACGATACATTTAATAACTTGTGGATGCGCCTTTCCATGCATGACCCCAATGTGATAAAAACGAAAGACTAAGAACTAGAGTGTTACAAAGTTGGTATCAGAGCCTAGACAGTAGTTGTCGGGCTCGAATGTAATACCCACAATTGTCGATGTTGTAATACTCGAAATTCAAAAAAAAATTGAAATTTACTGTTACTATTCAAATATACGGTTACTGTGCACAAATACGGTCACTATTTTGTCGGCAGACAAAAAAACTTTCGGTCGGTTACTGTAGCCAC
>JAJIYU010006069.1:0-21334 GCA_030144865.1 Tinospora cordifolia | reverse complement strand
TCTAATTTATTTTATTTTTCAAGTGTCAACCCACCATTTGCACCCAAAATTTCTTAAAATCTTTGAAATTAATTTATTTGAAATTATTTGACAAAATTTTGGGGTATTACATTTACGCTGCAGTATTGATGGTTTATTTTGAGGAACCCTGCGAACGTCTCAATGAGTAAAATTTGATAAATTGGTTTTGTATGTGAGATTATCCAGACATTTACTTAAGAACTAAAAGTTTATGAATTTGATTTTGAAGAAACAATTTTTTTTCAGAACAAAACTTAACGTAGCATCTCGATTTTCATCGGATGACGATCCACACGTGAACGAAGGTCCGGTCGAAAATTGGGATGTTACAACTTTCCTCTTAAGCGCACAAATTGTCCCTCTTAGGCCTCGAATTAGTTTTGGATCAACGGTACAGATTGGAGAACACAGGAATTGAACAATTTTGGGCACTTGAATTGTCATTTGACGACTAAAATGATCATTTCATTTCATCTTGTAAAAAATTTTTTTACAGGGTATTACATTATTGGTAGTACACTATATTAGAAAAAAAATAATGAAAGCAATGAAAAAAATAACAATATATAATAACAGTTAGATAATGAACATATAATTTATATATAATAATAGTATATAATAATAATAAGATAGAAACAATGAAGAAAATATGTATATTGCAAATATATAGTGGTATATAGTTGATATACTTTGGTATATCAAATATAACTATGTATAATGAACATATATGGTGGTATACAGTCGATATACTTTTGATATAATGCAAATATATAGTGGTATTCAATCGGTATAATTTTGGTATATTAAACATATATGGTGGCATATAGTCGATATACTTTTGGTATGTTGAACATATATAGTGGTATACATTCAGTATGCTTTTTGTATACCATCTATATACTGCACATTGTTTTTGGTATACCATCGATATACTTTAGGTATACCATAAAAGATGAAGAAATGCTTCATAAAATAGACTACACGTCTAGATCTGTTAGCAAACTAGCTTAATGATTTGTACAGAAAGATATTAATGGAGATTAAAAATATAGGGTTAAGAACATAATTTTTGGTAAATCACAAAGGAAGATCTTCTTGAACAAAAAAAAAACATTGTGGTTCAATGATGAGATGAAAAAGAAACACAAACGACAATGGTATACAAAGATAGTATTCGGTGTATTAAAAGTATACCTCATTCTCAACTTTCATGATCTTCTGTTTCAATGCAGAATCTTTAACATTATCAACAGGTTTTACTATCTTCTTTGTCATTATAATAGAAAAACATTGTCAGGATTCCTTTCCTAGGATGAAGGATGAACCGACCGGTACAGCGTCCCAACAAATCCGCCCGCAAGCTGAGCTTGCCAAGACACTGTTAAGCCTCAACATGCAACATCACATCACACACTTTCAGACTAATCATAAGAAATGCAGCAGAAATTTAATACACGAACACTAAAAGAACTTCATATGTTCAAAATGGGTCATTACAACATGTATAGCAACGGGAGTAACTATCCCTTATATACAAGCTTTCTTCACTCCCATACATGGTTCTACCTCTCAAAACACGAAACAAAAAGAAATACGAAGAAAACTTACCAATAAGAATAAGAGAGTGTAGCCCTACGCGATAACTACTCTCTTGCCCTTATCCGTTGCTGAAGAACCTGAAAAGTTATAATAGTGAGTCTAATCGTCCACAACGGCTCAGTGAGTCATGCAGTCTAATTCAAACTTAAAACAAGTATTCCGCAATTAAAACATGTGCCATGAATGCATGAACAATAGTATTATGCAAGTGAATGCAACAATAAACACAATTTAAATTCATAATGCAGTCGTGTACCTCCATTCAAAACCAGTTAAATAATAAAAAAATATTCGTCGAGGCTCGCAAGCTCTCCGAGGTGATTAAAAATCACTCAAGCGGGTTGCAGATAGTTAGGCGCATCGTGTCGACTTCGATTAGGTCTTATTGTCATTGCCATCATCGTAACGACCAACTAGGACTTATTATTGTTGCCTTATAGTGACGACCCGATTAGGTCTTATTGTCGTTGTCATCATCGTGGGCCCACAGAACCCCCTGGCGGCACTCTGTGCTAGGTGGTCACCTCTTGGGGTCGTATGATAGACCGACACAACTCACCCTAACCCTGTATTCTCGGACCTCGAGTCTCGGTGCACCTTTCATTTAAAATTCATTTAAAAGAATGTAGGTTCATCACAATATGTAATCTTATTTTCATAGTGCACAGAATAACAAACTCTAAGAAATGAATTAGAAAACACTACTCACAGGGATGCTTTGCTCCTGGCACTCCTCTCTCAACCAGTCGCGTCCCACTAGCATTGGGTCCTGCCAAATCGACGCAACTTCTTAACATTAACATGAAACTTGGCCTACTCTAATTCTATTTCATTGGTTAATCAATTACTTGACCTAGTCAAGAATAGTTCACATATGTTCGTTTACCTTGCCTTAGTTACTAAGTCCACTTGATTGACCTTGGTTAGTCTTGGTCAACCCTAGTCAACTTATCATTTGCTAGCCTAGCTGGTCAACAGAGTCACACAGGGTCAATTCTAGTCTTTATGGGGTCAATTGGGCCAAAAAGGGTCAATATTCCCAATTCTTATTACTTAGGCACAAACCTTAGCCTATGACCCTATCTGCGCAACCTTTTTTCCAATTTTTTTGTAGGCAATCCATTCATCGAATTTGCGCCAAACTTTTCAAAACTGTTCTATACTTCCTAAAGTTTCCATAGAATTTTATTTGGACCTCATTTACTAAGGTTTCTAAGAGCATGATAACAGAATTTGCACAGATCCCGTAATCCCTGTGATAGGCAATGACTGTTTGCCTTAGTTGACCTAGATACACACATCAGAATGTCCTGAAATTTTGTAGGAAACTTCTTGACATATGTAAGGGTTTCTCGACCAAATTGCAGCTCAATCTATCATGGTTTGGATAGTTAATTTTATCTCAAAAATTTCGGCCAAATTGTAGGAAATTTCTGGGTTCAAGGATTCTACTATCTTATAGTGTTTTTTTCCCTCATTCAATCACCATTCTATGGGTTGTTTCTTGTGTCCACCACAATTTATAGGTCATAACACATTCACTAATCACAACCACTTCAAATCAGTAGCATGCAGCATCAAAAACATGTCCATCATTCCCTCAATATTCTGCTATATTCTAAAGAACACAAGGAATTTGCTCTAGCACCCTACAATCATAGCATATTTGCATGTATTAACAAGACACATCCACAGGAGTTCAAGGTCAAGTCTTTATACCTTTCTGAAACCTCTATTATGGGGTCTACAATGTCTCTAGTTCTAGCCTGAAAGGGTGTCTTTAGGTGTCCCGAATATAGCTCTTCCTCCGATCTCAAACTCTTTCTGTCGGCACTGTTGCAACAGTATGTCTAACAGTTAGCAACAGTGACTTATAAAGCACATTGAACGTTCCAATTTCTGGTTTCTACCACTTTAACACTTGAATACTTATCATAAGGAGCAAAATGAGGGATTTTTACCTTAGGGACGTGCCTAGAGTAGTTCAAGAGTGAACTTTCCAAAGGTTGTTCCAACTGTCTCTGTTACCCAGTTGTGACAATGAGTAAGTAATCAACTTCAAGGGTTCTAAAATCATGCATAAGGCCCTATTTTCATTCTCTAACTCTTGGAGATCAAAGTACATATAAAAATGAGGGGAGTGAACCATTTTACCTTCAAAAAGGAACTAGAAATGGCCAAGGTCCAAGGCTCCAAAGATGGTTCCAGCACACACTTTTTGGTTTTTCTGGGTTTAAGCAATGTGGACAACCCTTTTCTTGATGATTTCTGCTTCAAATAGCTCCAAGACTGGGCAAAATACTTGTGGGAATTTGTAGGTGGTGGTACAAGCTTCAAATCAAGCTATAATTTGTAGGATTTGGTTGAGAATTGAGTGAGTTCTCAGCTGGGAAAGTTTGCTACAGAATTTGAAATTTCTGGGGTTCGAGCTCAACAATGTCTTTTTGTTGCATGGGGATGCTTGCTTGGCAAAGTTGTGGGTGACATGTGGCTTCCAGGTGGCACTTAACATCACATGCTGGATGCCCAGTTGGTAGCCTTCATTGGCCAAATTGGAGGCCATGAAGTGATGGCAAAACCATGGATTATAAACCATGAGTTCTCATGGTTTTTGCTGGAATATCTATTGGAAATTGCACAAAAATCGGCCAAAATCACTTAAAATTCGAAAATTCCCGTATAAAAGACAGACAAGGGGGGCTGGACCCTTGTCAATGGGCGCGTGGGCCGGTCAGCCCAGTGGGACTGGCCCACGTGCCTGGCCCGGGCGCTCGCCTGTGTAGGACGGGCATTCGGCTCGTTGGGGCCTAGGCCGGCCCAGGTCCCCATATATATACTTATATACGCGTATGTTATACCAAAATTTTACATTTTTTTTTAATTTATTAAAAATTGTCTAATTCATCATTTTTACATCAAAATGCCAATATTATTCACCATTTCATCATTAAATTAATTATTTTCTCCAAAATTTGTATAATTTCTCCAAAAATCATATTTTTCTCCCAAAAATTTCATTTATTATTCTAAAAATTCGATAATTGCTCCAAAAATTCATAAATTAATCCTATAAATTATTTTCTTCAAGAAAACACATTTTCCTAATATTTTCGTGTGTTTTCTCCTTAAAATGGTATTTTTTTATTATTTCTATTTTTTTTAATAATTAATCCAAAATTGAAAAAAATTGGAAAAAATTTTGTATTTTCTCATTAAAATTCCAAAAAATACATGGCGTATATAAATGTCGGATCCGTCAATCTGATGTCAAAAATATAGGTCGCCATAGTCTCCTTCCTTAAAATGAATTTCGTCTTCGGAATTCTCTGATGCACTAAAGATCAAGGGGCAACTCCCATAATCTCTGGGAACTGACTCGTCATATAATTCTCTCACTCCCAAGTATCCTGCTCAGCACCATGGAACTGCCAACGTACTCGTACCATCGGTATCTCCTTGTTGCACAGTTTCCTCACGGCTCCATCAACAATGGCTACCAGAGCCTCATCATATGTACAATCCTCTTGCAAGTCATTGTGTCTCCAATTGATTACGTGCGAGGGATTAGGGTGGTACTTCCTTAACATTAATACATGGAACATATTATGTACCCCCGATTACTAAAGCGGCAATATCAATCGGTATGCACAAGACCTACATGCTCAAGGATCTCGAAAGGTCTAATATACCTCGGTGCGAGTTTCCCTGAAATGCCAAACCGAGTCTGCCCCTTCTTAGGGGAAACTCGTAGGAGAACATGATCGCCGACAACAAACTCTAGGACCTTCCTCCGGTTATCTGCATAACTCTTCCGCTGGTCCTGAGCTACCTTCATGTTCTGACGGATCCGCTGAATGTTCTCATTCTGCTCTTGCACAAAAATAGGGCCCAAAACTGTTGTATCACCAACCTTGGCCCAACAAGCTGGCGATCGGCAAGGTCAGCCATACAATGCCTCAAAAGGTGCCATGCCGATACTCGCCTGGTAGCTGTTATTATATGCAAACTCACACAGGGGCAAGTGATCCTCCCAGCTACCCCCGAAATCAACAATGCATGCCCACAACATATCCTTAAGTACCTGAATAACTCTCTCACTGAACATCAGTCTGTGGATGGAAGGCTGTGTTCAGGTTCACATTAGGCCCTAACTGATTCTGCAAGCTCTGGCAAAAACAGGATGTAAACTGAACATCTCTATCTGACACAATGGACACTGGGACCCCATGTAATCTCACGATCTCGCGGATATACAGCCGACTCAGCCTCTCCACCGAATCTCTATTATGCATCAGGAGGAAATGGGCCGACTTAGTAAGTCTGTCCACAATAACCCATACTGCATCATGTCTTCGCTGAGTCTAGGGTTATCCCATCACAAAGTCTATGGTAATGTGCTCCCATTTCCACTCGGGAATAGCCAAGAGTTTAATAAACCACCGGGTCTTTGGTGCTCAGCCTTAATCTACTGGCACGTATCACATCTTTGCACAAAAGCCGCAATATCTCGCTTCATCCCCGGCCACCAATAAGTACGTCAAGCATCCTGATACATCTTATTGGCGCCTGGATGGACGGTGTATCTCGAGCGGCGCAGCTCTGCTAGCACTCCCTGTCTTAGGCGCGGTTCATTTGGTACCCACAATCGTCCCTTAAACCTTAGTGCACCATCAGTATCAATCGACCACTCTACACAAGAAGTGTCGTTTGCCCACCCTCGGTACATCATAAAATCAACATCATGAGGCTGAACCTCCAAAATCTCAGTAAGCAACACCGGCTGGGCTCTCATCTGTGCATTGACTCTGGTCTCGGTAGAAGTCTCGTGGATACTCATCACTGTCACATAATCAATCATCCTCCACTCCTAAGACATATGCCTAGCCACACAATCAGTCTCGACCCGTACTCTACTAAGCACATCAGCCACAATATTGGCTTTTCCGGGATGATACTCTATGGTAAAGTCATAATCCTTAAGTAGCTCCATCCATCTCCTCTGCCTCATATTAAGGTCTTTCGTGAAAATAGGTACTTGAGGCTCTTATGATTGGAATAAAGTGTGAAATGCTCACCATACAGATAGTGTCGCCAAATCTTGAGTGCAAACACTACTGCCGCCAGCTCTAAGTCATGCACAGGGTAGTTCCTCTCATGAACCTTCAGCTGTCGCGAGGCAAAAGCGACAACCCCGTCTCCCTGCATCAACACACACCCAAGGCCTGTACCACATGTGTCTGTAAGATCGTCAACTCATGGCCTGGTTCTGGTAGCACAAGAACTGGGGCAGATGTCAAATGACGCTTCAACTTAAGAAAAGCTTCCTCACACTTATCTGTCCACACGAACGACACATTCTTCTAGGTAAGCTTCGTTATGGGAGCAACGATCCTCGAGAAGTTTGGCACAAATTTGCAGTAATACCCTATCAAACCCAAAAAGCTATGGATCTCTGTCACAGTGGTAGGTCTTGGCCAACCTATAATAGCCTCGACCTTAGCTGGATCAACTGAAATGCCCTCGGCTCCTACTACATGGCCCAAAAATCATACTTCTGTCACCCAAAACTCGCACTTGCTAAACTTGGCATACAACCGATGATCTCTGAGAGTCTGCAATGCGATCCTCAAGTGCTCAGTGTGTTCCTCCCTAGTCTTTGAGTAAATAAGGATGTCATCGATAAAGATGATGACGAATGAGTCAAGATAGGGATGAAACACTCTCTACATCAAGTCCATGAACATTGTTGGGGCGTTTGTCACGCCAAACGGCATGACTAAGAACTCGTAGTGCCCATAGCGAGTTAGAAAGGCCGTCTTCGGTACATCTTCTTCCCTAATTCTTAGCTGATGGTACCCAGATCTCAGATCGATCTTCGAAAACATAGTGGCACTTCAGAGCTAGTCAAATAAGTCATCAATATGTGGGAGAGGGTATTTGTTCTTCACTGTCACCTTATTCAACTGTTTGTAGTCAATACACAGACGGAGGCGCCCATCCTTCTTCTTCACAAACAATACTGGAGCACCCCAAGGTGACACAGTGGGGGTAATAAAACCTTTACTCATCAATTCCTCAAGTTGTACCTTCAGTTACTGCAATTCCTTAGGCACCATTCGATAAGGAGGGATCGAAATGGGTTGTGTCCCCGGAATAATCTCAATGATGAAGTCAATCTCCCATTTGGGAGGTAAGCCAGGCAAATCGTCGGGAAACACATCAGGAAAGCCTCTAACAATAAGAATCTCATCTATGTTCTACTGCGAAGGTCCCTCACCAGTGATGATCATACTGGCCAGTGTATCTATGTCAGACTGTGTCGCTATCCTACCTAGGGTCCTCGGTCTATCGGAAGCACTACCCTAGAAGGTCACAACAGGTCGTCTTGGAATCTGAAATACTACTCTCTTGGCGAAGTAGTCAACATAAGCATGATAAGCTGCTAGCCAGTCCATCCCAGCAGAGTTTTATACTTATTAATATAGAAAGATGGTTTTGATGAACGACTTCCTGTGCTTAAATTGTTGCTACCATTGGAACATCTTACTTCAAAGAAAGACAATGGTTTTAAAGTCAAGTGGTGATCGATGGGCATTTGTTGAGGAACAATAAGCCGATGGCGGCACCGATAAGAGCAGGTTTCCTGACCCAAGTATAGCATCGAACTCCAAGAACTCTAATACTCTAAGGTCTACAAGAGTCTCGAAGTCGTCAAACCTCAACGTGCAGCCCTCACAAATCAAATTGGGGTAGATCCATTCCCCGGCTGCAGTGCTCAACACGAGCCATGTAAATGCTCTAACGGGTCTAAGTCACAATCTATCTAGGTATGCTCAGAAATAAAAGACAATGTAGATCCAACATCATTCAATACATAGATAGATGTATCAAGTAGGAACATGTTACCCTCTACTAGAGCCATCCTCGCCTCAGAATCTGGGTAGGTCATGGCTTGTGCCATCTCTCAAGTGCTGGTGGTGGGTGCACTGGAAGCTAGGATAGGCATAGGGCAATGATATCTCTTGTAGCCTGGCTGACCACACTAGTAACATATAAGCAGTCGTCTCTGCTCAGTCTGGCACATCGCCCTGGCCTCTACCCCCTAAATCTTTGCCTCGATCTCCACCTCGGCTTCCCTGCTAGGTCAGTGGCTGTCCCACCGATTGATATGGCTGTACTGGGGTGGCTGCGAGTGTGACTGTGGTAGTAGGCTAAGTCTGTGCTCCTCTAGACTGTCCCTTCATATACTTCCTCTTCCAATGGAACCTACCTCCTCGGGACCCACCACGATGGCCTCCCTGTGCCTGCGACTGTGGTTGAAACTAGGGCTACGTCTACAAGGATGCACTCTGTACCATCTGTGGGGCCGGACACTGATCCTTGCCATCCGCGTCAAACTGTAGTGCATATCTCTATATAATCTCAAGAGTAGCCTCACTGTATGCTGACGTAGCCTATTTGATGCTGGCCCTCAACCCAGAACGGAAGAATCCAACTCTCTCCCTCGGCACTAGCTCGGGTGCATAAGCCTCCATTTTAGCACAAACCAGAAATTTCGCAGCTCAAATTTGGTTTCTCCTTCAACGCCCCATCCTTGTTCTTCTTAATCTTCAAAAGAACAGAGTATGCCTCTATTCGTGGATCCCCATGGTCTTTCCAAATTTCTCATTTCAATTATTATATATATATTTTTTTTGCTCATCACCGCCCCACTCTTCCGCTCTTCAGATTTCTAGAATTTCCCTTTTTTTGTTTTTCAGAAATTTCATTTCTCTTCTTTTTTTTTCAAATTTTATTATTTTTTTCCAATTCAAATAATCTATCTATTTATTATTTTTATTTCTTTACATTATAAATTCTAAAAATCTATTTTATCATTATTATTGTTTTTTTCTTCATAAAACCATTATTTATTTTATTTTATTTTTACTCGTGACGTGTACACGCTCATAAAACCCTTAAATAAAATATCGTCATCAAAATTTGAATCAAGTTAACTATTGTCGTCAATCAATCTGTCTTTCCCACTAGCCCATTACGCTTTCACTTTGCTACTCTGATCTTACTTATGGGACACTTCCCTCTTCAACCAGATCCTATTCATTAGATTCGTCGTCTTGAAATGATAAAAATAATAGTTTGTTGTTCCTTTAAAAACCTTCCTTGAGACGCAATTAAAATTCCCTTAAGTCATTCCCATAACTGGTTAGTTCCATAATGACCACCACCCTTTAGCTTGAGGCATCACATCTTTAATTGCCATTGGTGATTTTTAAAATAATGTACGTCCTATTTTCAGTGGAAAGATTGTGATCGTAGCCGTATTCCCGAGTTAATGCTTAGAAGAACTACGAGTTCACAAGCTTTGACATCATTTACTACAAGAACGATGATATTCTCACCTATATATTATGGCTTCCTACCCACCTATACCCTTTCACGTTTCTCGTGCTAGGGTGACTCTAGGTGCATAGTCTTTAAGTTCTTAATTTGTCTCAGTTGTCTAGGGGTTTATGCTTCTAAGTTGACAACAATTCACCTATTCTTGGCACAAGAGTTTGAGTTATAATATTTAAAATAATCACTACATATATAACAAACAATCAATCAACAAAACGAGCAAACAACGCACGCTAGCATAATGCAACCCCAAGCTTCCATCTGTGCTTCCACGTCCATGTGCCCCATCCCACATTTGCCCTTCCACACAGACTTCTACCTAGAATTACATTACACCCAAACAATGACACAAGTGTCTCGATATCCATAACTGTAGACATGCCACCATTTTTAACTGGGCCCTTGGTTAAAAATAGCACAACGGTGCACCCACAAACATGTTCTAAGGCTGACGCAAGCACCACCATAGTGTACCACCCCATCCCAGTACAATACAGTGGGTATAAGTTCAGCCAAAGAAATCAATCTCTCAACAAACATGGTCCATCATTCTTCGAATTTAGGATTCCTTCGTACCCCAAATCTCTATGCACCCCATCCTACATAGAGACCAGAAATATTGGCTCTTCTCGAACTCAGGTCCTAACCACACAAGTGTGTATTATCAGTCTCTAGCCTATGTCCTAAAAGTTTTTGTTTTAATTTTTTTATGATCTACTGTACTCCGGAGACAACACTCAGTCTCTACCTAGACTTAGGGTCTCAGTACTTCACTTGGTTAATATATCCTTCAATAGGATTGCCAAGTTTGACTTTATAAAACTTTTATGTGACACCCCCCTCAAATTCTGGACCTTTCCTACGTGGGCATCAACCCTCGAGGACATCCTTCCAAAGAAGAAGTCAAACTGTCAGGGACGTCTACCCCATACAGACATCACACTCTCAGGGATGCCTACCAGTACTCAAGTCACACTTGAGACTATGAACTCAAACACGTGGGCATCACCCTAGTCTTTCCCTAGACTTCTAGCCACCTAGTATTAATCTCTATCCAATGTTATACAATTACTTCTCATGATACCATCCAAGTCAAGTACTGTCATCTTGGACATTTTAGAATAATAATGAAACCTTCGAATACCTTTCGTTGACATAAAGGTCAACCCTCTGGTACATACTTCCGCAGAAGAAGATCTAACCAGATCAACACTTCAAGGACCTTTATCTTGAAAAAAAGTCAACTATCAGGAATCGCAACCTTTACTCAGGTCACATCAATAACAACACTCAATTATGTTGGCATCACTTACTCTCCTCCAGACTTCTACCCATTCTACCACCTTTCAAAATTATATTTAGAAAAATTCATTTTCCGATGAAATCAAATTGAATGAAATTCATTTTCACTGAAAATCAAATTTAGTGAAATCTCCAAGTTAGTGAAAATCAAATTCGATAAACTCAAGTCTAGCCATGTGCATCATAATAATGGGCTCTGATACCATATTTGTAACACCCTATTTTTTAATCGGACCTCCCACTACTGAGGTCACATCAATAACAACACTCAATTATGTTGGCATCACTTACTCTCCTCCAAACTTCTACCCATTCTAGCACCTTTCAAAATTATATTTAGAAAAATTCATTTTCCGATGAAATCAAATCCAATGAAATTCATTTTCACTGAAAATCAAGTTTAGTGAAATCTCCAAGTTAGTGAAAATCAAATTCGATAAACTCAAGTCTAGCCATGTGCACCATAATAATGGGTTCTGATACCATATTTGTAATACCCTATTTTTTAATCGGACCTCCCATTACATACTATGGGTCGTCGCATGTTGAAAATCGAGATGCTACTTAAAAATTTTATTATATTAAAATTCTTTTTTTTTAATTTAGACTCCAGTCTGATGTTTCTAAACAAATACCTGGATACACATGTTAAACAAAACCAAAGATCTAAATAATTTCTCAATACGTTCACCAATTTTTCGCAGTTAAATAAAACATTATTTAAATCAAAATTTATAAATTGTAATCATAAATCACGCAGCGGAAATTCAAATTCATAATGAATAACTGTAAAATAGTGAAATTAAATTCAAAAGAAAATTATATATGAAATTTTGTTACAATTAAATAGATAAAATGCAACCTCTATAACCTCCAATCCTGGACAACCTCTTCGATGAGGTGTACAATCAAAGTACTAGTCTTCTGATGTAGACTATTATATACTATGTCCAAGTGTTCCTGAAAAATGAAATGGAAGTGAGCTCAATAGCCCAGTGGATCATTCCTACACATCACACCCATTATACAGATCAAAATTCAAAACATTACAAATACTTCCAAACATTAGGTGTTTCAAACATTCATTTGGTTTTAGTCAAAGTCTAAGACCGGAAGAGGGTTGAGATGCCTCTCGGTATTCCTCGTGATCTCATCTAATCATAGAAAGTCTCAAGTACAATCTAAAATTAGTCAAGTCATCAGTATCACAGCCTAAGAGAGTGCACTTATCATGGCATCATACTGTCTCCCAAAGACTTCGAGCTATCGCAGGCAGCTCCGATTGGGAATACCAACGATCCGCCTTGTAGCTCGTCGATCTCAAGTGGTGGCATATAAGAGATACCACCTTGATCTGCTTCAGGCTCATCGATCGTACCGGTACGTGAATTCTTAATAATCCTTTGTCTTATTTTTAGTTTCACAAACAATCCAATCAAACCAAAATAACACACACATAACAGGAAATTTATCAAATAATTTATGCTATTAAAAAAATAAAGTGCATGATTAAATAATAAAATCTAAGCGCTATTCATGCATGCAATAATTAATTAATCATTCATCACCCATCATTCAAGCACACCAAATAATTCCAATCAATTTTTTAATAAAATTCTAATAACCTAGAACTATTCAAACAAATACTTTGAATTTAAAACTCATATAATACGTAAGAGCAAGGAAATCATACCCACCTGATTCCGTTGATCTTCAGGGCGACCTTGCTTTCCTTCGAGACATTTGATACGCTAAATTGTAAAATCGATAATTCAACAATTTATGAGATTCTCTAAGTTCGTAATTCACATTTAATCTTATTCAAAATATTTTTAAGCATAAATAATTTTTAAAATAATTATGTAGTCTATATATCAGTCTCAACTAATTTTGGATTATTCCTAAATTCCAAAGTTTTATGTATTCTAATTAAAATGATTTCTAAGTCTTCTAAATTTCCTTAATTTGAAATTAAAACTTTAATAATTTACTTCTAAGCTTTTTTATAAAATTAGATTTCTAATAACTGATTCTTCACAAATTTCAATAATTTATTAATATCCTAATTAATTTAGTTATGAACAAAATAAGACTTCTCAGTGTTACACATTTAATTTCAGGGCCTAAAATTTTAATATTTTCTTATAAAAGATTTTAAGCTTCTAAAAGTTTATTTTTCATGTTTTCAACAAATTTGAATCATTAAATTTTAAACTTCTAATATTATTTCTCTCTTATTATGTAAGAAAATCATTCCTAATTAAATTAGGATTGTATCTATAGAATCTCTTAATTTGGTTTCCTAAAAATATTGAACTTCGTTTTTTTTTTAGATTTTCTTGTGACGACCCATGTTTTGAGGTACAAAAATTTTTGGGTTCGATGTATGTATTTTCAGAAATTTTAAATGAAATATACGAATTATCTTCAGTTTCTCCCAATTTTGAATTATTTATTGAAGAAAAATAAAATAATGGGAAAAAAATTGATTTTGAGGAGAAAATAAATGGGATTATAAGGAAAATGTGATTTCTTAAGATAAATAATTTTTGAGATTAATTATTAAAATTTTAAAATAATTATGAAATTTTTGGTGTAATTAATTAAATTTTTGAGTGAAAAATATAATTTTTGATGGATTATTCAATTTTTAGGAGAAAATAATGAAATAATGAGAAAATGATGTATAACTGGAGATTTTGATGAGAAATGATGAAAAAATAATTCTTGATGATATATATATGTGTGTGTGTGTGCGCGCGATAGGCATTGGAGAAATAAATGCAATATATATATATATATATATATATTAAGCGGGGGCCTCGGACCCAGGCACTGGGCCTGGGCAGCCTAGCCCCTAGTGGGTGGAAGCCCGGCCCGCACTTCAGTCCGAGAAACCAGGGCCCGAGCGCTTGGCGCATGAGCCGACCCGACTGGGCTAGCCAGCCCATGTGCCCCAAAACCTAGCCCCCCTACTTTGGTTTTTGTCTTTTCAGCCCCCCAACTTTGGTTTTTTTTTCTTTTGTGCATTTGAGCAAATTTTTGGCCGATTTTCCACTAATTTTTGCTCAAATCTTTGGATTTTTGTGTTGATTTTTTAGCAGCTAAACCATTAAAGTCCATGGTATTACATCAATGGTTTTGCCATCAACTCAAAGCCTTAATTGGGGCCAATGAATGTTGCCAACTGGGCATCCAACATGGGAGACTGAGAGCCACCTGGATGGCCACATGTCACCCCCTTCTTGCCATGCAAGCACCCCCCATGCAACAAAACCCCTCTTTAAGCACAATCTCAGAAAATTCCAGTAGCTGTGACCCTCCTTCATAAGATTAAATCTCCCTCAATTCTTAGCCAAATCCTCTGAATCTTGGCTTCTTTTGAAGCTTATGCTACCAGCTACGAAGTTCGACAAGTAGTTTGCTGGATCTTGAAGCCATTTGAAGTTGAAACAACCGAGAAAAGGGGCTGTTCATAGGGTTCAAACCCAAAAAAATCAGAAAAATATGTGTTGTAGCCACCTTTGGAGCTTCGAATCCTAGGTTGTTTCAAGCCCATTTTGGAGGTAAGATAGTCCATCTCCTTTATTTTCAGTTGTACTCTAACCTCCAATTGTTGGAAAATGAAAAATGAGGCTTTACATATGATTTCTTTGCCATTAAAGTTGGTATCTACTCATTGTTGCACCTGTGTGACAGAATAGTGTTGGAGCAACTATAGGAAGGCTCACACCTGAACCATTCCAGGCTCGCCCCTGAGGTAAAACCTATCATTCTACCCATTATCATGTGTATTTAAGTATCCAAGTGGTAGAAACAAAAAATTGGAACATTTAATATATTTTATAAGCCACTATTGTTAAATGTTAGATTCATTGTTGCAACAGTGCCGACAGAAACCAGTTTGAGACTAGATTTGGAGCTATACTTGGAGTACCTAAAGGTACCCATTCTGACTGAAACCAGAGGCGTTTAGACCTCAAAGTAGAGGTTCCAGAAAGGTATAAAGATCTAACCTTGAGCGTTTCTGTATATGATTTGCTACACTTACAAATATGCCATGATTTTTAGAGTGCTAGAACTTAGAACAATTTCTTGTGTTCTCTTAGGATGCAGTAGAGAAACTTATGGAAAGTTAGGCATGATTTTAGTATTGCATGTTACTAAATCGAAGTAATTTTGATTAATGGATGTTTTATGATCTACACGCTGCGTTAGACACGAGAAATGACCTATAGAATTGTGGTTTAATGGGAGAATGATAGTAGGAAGATAGTGGAAATTATGAACCCAGAAACTTCCTATAATCTAGCTGAGA
This sequence comes from Tinospora cordifolia, assembly GCA_030144865.1. Lineage (NCBI taxonomy): Eukaryota > Viridiplantae > Streptophyta > Magnoliopsida > Ranunculales > Menispermaceae > Tinospora > Tinospora cordifolia. The sequence goes on along the minus strand of JAJIYU010006069.1, from coordinate 5,694 downwards.
ATTCTGAGATGAAATTATCTGTCCAAACCTTGGTAGTTTGAGTTGAAATTTGGTGGAGAGATCCCCAAGTATGTCTACAATATCTCCTCCAAATTTCAGAGCATTCTTATATAGATAAGTGGGTCAATTTAGCCAAACAGTCACTGTTTGACATAGGGTATACGGGATTTTTATAGTCTCTGTTATCATACCTAGAAGCCCTAGTAAATGATGCCCAAAAATCATAAAATAAAATTCTGGAGGACGTTTAGGCAGTCTAGATTAAATTTGAAAAGTTTCGCGTAAATCTAACTTACGGATTGATTGCAAACAGATTGGCAAGCTCGCTGCGCAAGGGAGCGAAAAACACAAAATTTGACTAAGTGTTGGGATTTGGGGATTTTGATCCAATTTTGATCCAAATGACCTGTTTTGACCCAATTTGGGCACAAATTGACCAAGAGTGACTAGGATGACTATATTTACTAAAGTTGACCAAAGTTGACCAGGTTTGACCAATTGACCGAAATGGCTCGGGTCGATCGAAATTGAATAGGGACAATGAGATTAGTGGATTAAGCCACTGTATGGGTAGAACTAAGTTGAGTTATAATTGATGTAGATTCAAGAGTGTACTGTGGAACTGGGCCGGTTGTTGACGGGACATTGGTACGCAGGACCTGAGGTGAGTAGTTTGATTTAGGTGTTTTTTATGACTTTTATTCCTTGCATAAAACTTGTATGAAATTACATGGTTTAAATGGTTTTACATGATTTAGATACATCTGATTGATTTCGAGATGTGTAGATGTATACTGGTAGTGAGACCATAGGCTCGAGGGCCAAGCGTCGGGGTTAGGGTACTTGATGTGATTGAGGTTAGACTCGCGGTCTGAGCACAGGGTTAGGGGATATAATCAATGCGTCTAGTTTCCGACCCACTTGAGTCATGGCACTCGAGGACCAAGTGCAAGGTTAGGGTATTCACGGAGTACGCCTAGTTTACGACCTGCTCGAGGGGCCAATACGCTTAATTCAGGACCCTCTCGAGCGATGACCATAGGTTGGGTTTGTTGAGTTTACTTGGCCTGGATATGTTTTTAATTAGCATTGATTTGAGATGTTTTCTGAAACTGTTGCACTGTTTATAACTATTTTTCCACTATGCAATGTTTTCGAATGTCATGCCATCTTTACTGTTCATGCATACATGCATTATTTTGGAATATTTGGTTATGGATAACATGCTGATCTTTCTACTCATTGAGCTACGTTGATTTTAGACTCACTCCTCTATTATTATTTCAGGTTCTAAAGTGGCTGATAAAGGGAAAGACATAGTGATCGCCTAGTTCCCCTGACTATTCCCATCCTTGTTTCTTGTGGTCTTTTGTTTGGAGGTTGGTCATTATTATACTCGTGTAAATGGTTAAAACCTGTATTTTGGACTAGACAAACGTGTAATAAAATGTTTTCGCTTGTATAATGCTCACTTCTGCTTTTAAGTGATCTAGTTATTCTGATATCATCTGATTGTATGAGATTTAGAAAGGGCTTAACAGTGGTCGGGCGAACTCGACTTGGTGAGAGGGTTCGTCAGGCCACTGTGCCGCTCGTGCCGCCCTTGGCTTAGAAAGGGGGTCCCAACAAGACTTAGTATTGGGGCCCTAGGTTCAAAGGAATTGAGAAACATAAATAAGTGAGGAACCTAGACAATATCAGAATGATTGCGGAAGTAAGCGAGTCCTCGAATAACCAATAGTCCAATTTAAACTGCAGATAGATATGCCACCTCGGTGAAATACAACACCACCTAGGTGAGGCAGACCACCGCTCGAGCCTAAGGAGACGACACCACCACCACCCTCTCCTGCTCAGCCTAAGCTGGACCATATACAGAGATTCGAGGTAGTGATTAGAGCCTCTAATGAGGTTGCTCAGGCCCAGATAGCCTTACTGATGTAGAGGTTAGATCGATTGGAGGCTAAGAGGCAGAGAGCCGAGACAGCAGCACAACCTGCTCCACCCATGGCAGTGGCTGCTAAACCACCAGTTGGACCAGTAGTAGCACCCACAGCCCTAGCCCAAGATAGACAAAGAGATGAGAGAGCGCATACCTGGCTCCTCAAGAGTTTCATGGACCTACGCCTTGCGACATTTAGGGGCGGCATCAACTTAGAGATAGCCAAGGACTGATTGCTCAATATGGAGAAAAACCCTGAGACTCTACAATTATCTGAGGCAGATAAGGTTCTTTCTCGACGCATATGTTAGAGGGTGAGGCTGCTAGATGGTGGCGATCCACGAGGAGTATAGAGGGTCAGATCACTACTTGAGCCAGATTCCAGGAGTTCTTCCTAGAGGCTTACGTTCCTGAGACTGAGAGGGAACGTAAGAAAGTGGGTTTTTTGAGCCTGTGGTAGGGGACCATGACTGTTAGAGAGTACATACATTGGTTCCTGCAGCTAAAGGCTTATGTCGGGGGGTTGATAGCTGAGTAGAGAAGGTTTTGGACCTGTAACTTTCCCCGTCCCCCCTTTGTCAGGTGGTGCTTGTGAGCGAGAGGGTCGAATTCTATTGACAGAGGCTGAGGGTCCCTATTAGACAAGCGACTTCTACATCCAGGGCCTAAACTTTAGAGGGGGTCCAGAGAGAGGCCTTACGGTACGAGATGGCTAGATTGGATGAGCAACCTGCGATTTTTGTAGTATTGAGCGATACCCCTCAGCCGCAGTCAGAGCAGCAGGCCGCATCGCAGACTCAGCCATCACGCAGAGGTGAGTCTGGAGGTTATCAAGGTTGTGGTCGTTAGTAGAGGCAGAGGAAGAGGAGGTATTATGAGACACAGACGAGCGGCACCCCTAGCCAAACCGCCACCTACGCAGTAGCACTTGCAGCCACTCCCATGCAGGTGCACCCACCAACAGAGCAGCAAAGCACATTTTCAGGGGGCTGAGGTAAAGGCCGTGGGCAGAGTCAGAGCTATCAGGGAAGACAGAGGCCACCACTTACGTCAGTGTGGACAGGTTGGACACAAGAAGGCTGAGTGTCCAACTCTTATTGGTATTCCTAGTTCATCTGCTCCGGTTATCAGAGATAGAGCACAGGCCATCACCCAGCATGACCCTGATTCAACAAGGACCTTGGTGGAAGGTACCATTTCGCTCTGTGATTCATTTTTTTATGTATTGATTGATGTTGGCTCTAATTTGTCCTTCATTTCTGGATGTGTTGTGGATAGACTAGGACCTAGACCAGTTAGAGCTTTTACTTGGTTGATATTGAGTACTGCCACTGGGGAGCTCATCGACCCCAACATGATCTATGAGAGGTGTGTGCCTAAGTTGGGGGACCTTGAGACCGTAGTAGATCTCCGAGTGTTGGAGTTTCTTGAATTTGATGCCATACTTGGTATGGACTGGCTGGTTGCATATCACGCATATGTCGATTGCTTCGCCAAGAGGGTTGTATTTTAGATTTTAGGCCAACCCACTATTGTCTTCCAAGGTAGAGCTTCTAATGGGCAGAGTACTCAGGGCCGATTAATGATGCAGCATGAGATGGATACCCTAGCTGGTATGACGACCATAGAGGAAGCACCGGCACGACCGTCTATTGATGAGATCCCAGTTGTCAGGGATTTTCTTAACGTGTTCTTTGAGGGTTTGTCCAACTTACTCCCTAAGCGGGAAATCGACTTTATTATCGAGATCATTCTAGGGACATGACCTATATCAATTCCTCCTTACCACATGGCGCCTAAGAAGTTACAAGAGTTGAAGGTCTAGTTGAAAGAGTTGTTGAGTAAGGATTTCATCTCTCCTAGTGTGTCACCTTGGGGTGTTCTGGTACCGTTCGTGAAGAAGAAAGACAGGAGCCTCCGCCTATGTATTGACTACCGGTAGCTACATAAGGTGACGATCAAGAACAAGTATCTCCTCCTACGTATCGCTGACTTGTTTGACCAACTTAGAGGTGCCAAGGTATTTTCGAAGATCAATTTGAGATCTGGGTACCATCAGCTGAGAGTCAGGGAGGAAGACGTGCCAAAGACTGCATTTCATACTAGATATGGGCACTATAAGTTCTTGGTCATACCGTTCGGCATGACTAATACCCCATCTATGTTTATAGACCTCATGTAGAGGGTGTTCTGGCCATACCTCGACACCTTTGTGATTATCTTCATCGATGACATCGATCTATTCGAGGCTCTCACGAGGGGCACACGGAGCACTTGAGGATCGCACTACAGACTTTGAGAAAGCATAGATTGTATGCTAAGTTCAGCAAGTGCGAGTTTTGGCTATCAGAGTTTCAATTTTTGGGTTACTTGATTAGAACTGAGGGTATCTCTGTGGACCCTACTAAGGTCGAGGCAGTTATCAGTTGGCCAAGACCTACTACAGTGACGGAGATCTGTAGCTTCTTGGGCTTAGCAAGCTATTATCGTCGTTTCGTCCAAAACTTCTCGACGATTGCAGCTCCGATGACGAAGCTAACCAAGAAGGATACTCCTTTTGTATGGATTGATAGGTGGGAGGAGGCCTTTCTTGAGCTTAAGCAGAGATTGACATCGACCCCAGTACTAGTGTTGCCAGAGCTCGGCCGAGAGTTGACTATATACACGGATGCATCACAGATAGGGCTGGGCTGAGTATTGATGCAGGATGACAAAGTAGTAGCTTTTGCCTCTCGATAGTTAAAGGATCATGAGAGGAACTACCCTGTCCATAATTTAGAGCTAGCAGCAGTGGTATTCACACTTAAGATTTGGCGGCATTACCTCTATGGCGAGCGTTTCACGCTCTATTCAGATCACAAGAGCCTCAGGTATCTATTTTCACAAAAGGATCAAAATATGAGACAAAGGCGATGGATGGAGCTGTTGAAGGACTATGACTTCACTATTGAGTACCACCCCGGAAAAGCTAACGTAGTTGTAACACCCCGCCTCCCAAGTCCCATCTTCCACGTCATCTGACGGTTCAATTCTATTTGATCAAAAATCTTGGGATACCCAGGAGACGGACCCGTGCTACATTTTCTTCTTCTTAGATCCAAATGCATTAGGGCTCCTGTGTACATTAGTCTATGTACAAAAATAACATCATAATAAAGTAGATTCTTCATTTGATCATTTAACAATTTCATGTATAATATTCCATTACAACGAAAAATAAATTTAAAACTGAAAATACAAGAGTTTACTTGGGCCTATTTGCCCTACATTAAATTAAATAAAAACTTTCTTAAAAACAATCTCCGCGCAGGCTGATCAATTTCCTGTTGTGAAAGATAAGGGGGGTGAGCTACACAGCTCAGTGAATCATTCCATCTATTTAATTGATTAATTCCAACCAGATAATGCAAGCAGATCAAACACTTTCAAAGATTAATTCGATTCAACCGATATATTAGTTCTGTCGTAGTTTAGACCGAACGGGAATACCCTCGATGCTCCAGATCTAGGGAGAGATCAATTCTAAAACTCAACCCCATTCCAGTGGGTTCATTTTGAAACCCGTTCCATGCTGGTGTCAGTATTGACAGCCAGTTCCAATTCTAAATGGAACACAGAAAGTCTCCCGTACCGGTACGTGCTTGAAATCTCATTTAATCTGACTTTTGTGTACAAGAGCATGATAGATAAATATTTCAACAGAAAATTAAACATACCACAGTATAACATGATAAATCAATAGAAACACAGAT
>JAJIYU010006068.1:0-21380 GCA_030144865.1 Tinospora cordifolia | reverse complement strand
TAGCTTAGTCATTGGACCCGCTAGTTTCGAGAAATCTTTAATAAACCTGCGATAGTACCCAGCCAACCCAAGAAAACTCCTGATCTCTGTCACTGTAGTGGGTTGCTGCCAGTCGGATACTGCTCGCACCTTCTCAGGGTCTACTGTTATTCCCTGTGCTGAGACCACATGGCCAAGAAACTTGACCTGCTTCATCCAGAATTCACACTTGCTAAACTTGGCATATAATTCGTTCTGCCTCAGCGTTTCCATAACAATCCGCAAGTGATGTATGTGCTCAGTCTCTGATCGGGAATATACCAGAATGTCATCAACAAATACTACAACAAACTGGTCAAGAAAACAATTAAAAATTCTGTTCATCAGGTCCATGAACGCGGCTGGAGCATTAGTCAAACCAAATGGCATAACTGTGAACTCATAGTGGCCATACCGTGTCCTGAAGGCTGTCTTATATATATCAGACTCCCGGATCCTTAGCTGATGATACCCTGACCTTATATCTATCTTAGAGAAATACTGTGCTCCGTTGAGCTGATCAAAGAGGTCATCAATCCGTGGTAAAGGGTATGTATTCTTAAATGTAACACTATTCAGCTTCCGGTAGTCTATGCATAGCCTCATGGAACCGTCTTTCTTCCTCACAAATAGGACTGGAGCTCCCCATGGCGACTCACTTTCTTTGATGAATCCCTTCGCCATGAGCTCGTCCAACTGAGTCTTCAACTCAACCAACTCCACAGGTGCCATCCTATATGGTGGAATAGCGATGGGATTAATACCGGGATGCAACTCAATCTTAAACTCTACCTGTCTGTGAGGTGGAAGTCCAGGTAGATCCTTTGGGAATATATCTAAGTAATCCTGTATCACAGGAATACTATGAATATCTGTGGTCCCCTCTACATCCTCATCCCTTAGCTGCCTGAAGTCTCCCTTCTGCTGAATGGCATACAACAAAGCAAGTGTAGGACTCCTAGGCAGTCTCCGCATATCCCCATCAATCCTTAATATCTCTCTTGATGGCAACTGTATAGTGACTCTCCTCTTCTAGCAATCAATTCGTGTCTGATATTGGGTCAACCAGTCCATTCCCAATATCACATCATAGCCACTAAAATGCAGTAAGTAGAGCTCAGCGGGAATCAGCTGGTCTCCAAATCTAAACTCAACTCCACAACACTTCCCTGAGCTCACTGTCTCGCCTATTGGCGTAGCAACATCCAATGGTAGTGCCAATGGGCTCCTGATAAGTCTCAATCTACTCACCAAATCTTCAGAAATAAAAGATCGCGTGGCACCAGAATCAAACAAGACATGCACAGCAACACCAAACAACAAAAACGTACCATCAACCGCAGGAGTCGGGGCTGTCAGGGCCTCTGCTGCATATAGTCTGGCCTGCTCTCTCTGTCTCGTCTGGGACCGTGTCTACCTCTGCTGCGACCGACTACTCTGTCCCTGTCCTGACTGCTGCTGTACCGGTGCTGGAGCTCTGGTAGGGCAATCTTTAATCATATGTCCCTTCTGGCCACAAGAAAAACACAATCCTAATTTCTTGGCCTATTCCCTCTGCTCAATGCTCATCTGACCTGATCCAATCTGCTGCTGCTGCCCTGAAGTCTGAGCCTGACCACTAGCAGTAGGTGCTCTAGGTGGTTGTCGTTGATCTATCCTCTGCTGTGGGTCTCCAGATGTCTGACCTGAATACGGTCTCTTCTGTCCCCTTTTGAGCGACTGCCCAAACTCTACGTCCCTCTCTACATGCTGGGCCCTCACAACCGCCTCTCTAAAAGTAGTCAGTCTCAGAGGCGTAATCACCCTCCTAATCTCCATCCTCAAACCCTCTATGAACTTCTCCGTCTTCAGTAGCTCATCAACCACCATCTCTGGGCAAAATCTCGACAACTCAGTGAACCTGTGCTCATACTCTGTCACAGTCGAAGAGTCCGTTCATCGCCCATTACAATTTCATAAGTGTCTCACTCCTTAAAGCAGACGCAAGACCCACCATACGCGACCGTCCCATACCAGTAGAATACAGTGCATTCAAGTTCTGCCCAAGAATCGATCACTCACCATACATGGTCCGTCATTCTTCACATCCAGGATTCCTCCATACCCCCAAATCCCTATGCGTCCCATACCACATAAAGACCCAAGGATACAAGATCCTCGTGAATCGAGTCATGATCAAAACAAGTGTGCATTTTCACATTATAAGTTTCTAGCTTATGTCGTAGAAGCTTTTATTGAGATCCACTGTTTTCAAGACATCACCCGGTCTTCCCTAAACTAGGGTTATAAGACTTGGATTATTGAATCCATAGTTGAGTCACCAATCTGACTTACCCTCACTTCTATGTGACGTCTTCGGTCTCAAGTTCCCCCGGATCCTTTCCAAAGTAGCGCAACACTCGCAGAGAGTAAAACTCAACCTACATGGCTACTATCCAAAGGAAAGCGCATCACTCGCAGGGAGTACAACCTCCACCTACAAGGCTACTATCCAATGGAAAGCGCATCACTTGCAGGGAGTAGAACTCCATCCACAGGGCTACTACCCGTACTCAAATCCGTCTACGAACGGTCACTTGAGCACCTGACATCACCTAAATCGTTTCTAGACTTCTAGCCACATAGTCACTAGTGAAATTCTTTTATTAACTCCCTCTTTTCAAAATCAGAGTCATTCAAATCACAATCATTTCCAGTAAAAATCAAATCCGGTGAAATTTTCTTTTCAATAACATTATCATAAAAAAACAGTTTCATCTGCCATTACTCGGCCAAGAAAAAGCCAGTCATGCCTAGTGTTATCGAATACTGAGCTCTGATACCAAAAACTCTGTCACACCCCGACCCCCGGACCAGACGTAGTGTCTGTCAATCTGAGGCCCTATCATCGGGCATCGCACGGCTCCAAGCTCGACGCGTGGTCCGTCGAGGCCCCAGGCGTGCGACAAATGTCGTCAGTCTATCTTTCTACCTCTATACCCGAGGTTTAAATCATTTCTTTAATTTCAAATAGTTATTTTAATCATGCTTCACTAAGCAGTTAGTTTCAAATCAAGTTCACCGGATGTTCAAAATCATATTTACACCAGAAATCAAGATAATAGTAGCGGAAGCACATTTCGGATCAAATCTTTCCAAATCATTGAACATTGTTTAGCAATACCATATCTAAAAATCATCAGGTTATCAGTCAAGATAAGACAGTGTTCACAATGGTAAAAATAGTCCTGTATATACAGACACCAAAAATATGATACATGGCCCTCTGGCCCAAGTACATCCCTAGCATGATACTAAGTACAGGAATTTAAACATAGATCACATTCCGTATTCTACGTCCGCATAATACTAAAGAGTGAGGATGAGATTATCAACCCCACCTGTGCACGCCGAAACGCTCATGGATTATCACCCCTCGCTCAGTAATCCAATATCGTCAATCTGCATCATTAGATGATAGTGATACATTACTTTGGGCCTTTAATACACATCTAACACATTCCTAAAGGTTCGTTGTCAATTAGTGCTCTAGGGTGTACCCAAAACACTCCAAAACTATGTTCAAGTCCATTGATTGTGCTTAGTACGGTGTGGACCACAGTCTACACACCATTTCTCACCCAATAGCGGGATTTCACCCTTGTATACACCATATGTGTGAGTTTCATTCTAGTTTAACACTTAAATCTAGTGTTTTGGACATCCAATAATCATTTAAATACATAACTAAATAGGGAATGGCTGTTTACATCATTTACTCATAGAAATCTCTTGATTCAAGCCTAAAAACTGTATTCACTTTCAATGACATCAACTCTTTCATTTTAACAATCAAATAACCATCCCAAAACCATCATACTAGTGTCCAAATACACATATAAGGGAATAAACAACAGTTCATCCCGTTTGACTTGGTTTCCAGCCACTAAACTTACAGCAACAAGCTAATGAATGCATCTTAATCACTTTGATTCACTAGAGGAGCTCAAAACCTAAAGAAGACTTAAAGAAAACCAGAAGAACTCACCTTAAAGAAGCTCTCCCGTTGCTCCTCTCCAATCCAAAGCCGTTTCAGTGAGAAATGATCAAATCTGCGCATGAAATGCATATATAGCCCGAACACGGACCGTGGTCATACTTTTTGGACCTCGGTCATTGGACATTATTTTTCTTCATGGACCGCGGTCTTCACTTTATGGACCGCGGTCACCCATGCGACAAAACACTCATTCATGCATTTTTTTCTTCTGTGGACCGCGGTTAGCCTGTGAGGACCACGGTCCTCAGTGTGTTGTGCACACTTTTGGGCATTTTTCCACTGATGACCATGGTCAGCCTATGAGGACCGCGGTCCATAGTGTTTTATGCACGTTTTTTTGGGTTTCTCACATCACGGACCGCGGTCATCATAACACGGACCGCGGTCGGCAGCAGTGTACCCCAATTTTTACACTTTTCGCGCACGTTTCTAGCTATCTGAATGTTATAATAAATTTTATCTTGATCAAATATCATATAATGATAATTAAAAACAAGTTTTTACTCATTTTTATATTTATTTTGAATTTTTAAAAATTCATGTTGACGTATATACATTATAAGACCTAGGGTGATCACATTATAGACCATTATAGACCATCATAGACTATCACATACTACTACTAACCGTTATAGACCATAATATGTCAGTCTTTCTTTGGCTTAAGTAAGTTGGTCTTTAACCTTCTATAATTGTCTATGATGGTTTCTTGTTATATACAATGGTTATGAGGGTTTACAATTATTTGCAATTATCTATTGGGGTTTCTAATGCTTTTAATTGTTTATGAAATTAGTTAAACCAAAGAGAAACTAATACATTATGGTCTATGATTGTCTGTAGTCGTCTATAATAGAGTACATTGGTGTATAATGGTCTACGATGGTCTATGATTGTATATTAATGTTTATAATTGAGAATGGAGTTACTTATAGTTCAAAAATAGTATTATAGATGAACATAGGCCATTATAGATCCCAACAGACTATGATAGACTACAAACCATTGTAGACCATAACATATTCATCTTTCTTTGGTTTATGTTAGTTGGCTTATAACCCTATATAATGGCCTATGCTAGTCTATAGTTGTCTACATTGGTCTATGAAGGTTTATAGTCATTTATAATTATCTATAGTGGTTTTTGATGCCTGTAATTGTCTGTAAACTTACTTAGACCAAAAAGAGACTAATACATTATGGTCTATGGTGCTATGTTGTAATACCCTATAATCTGGTACAGAATAAAATGAAACAATTCAATTTCATTTCATTCAATTTGGGTGAGAAATGAAAACGAGATAAATTTATTAGGTCCAAGACTCCATTTAAGTGAATCTTAAGACCTCAGAACGACCTGAAATGACATGAGATGACATGAACTGATCAACTAGACAGCATATCCAAAAATCAACTCAATTGGCCAAAATTAGGGTTTCATTTGCCTAATACCCTTCAGTGGAGTCTAAATTAAGAAAGTAAATAAAATGAGGATCACCCTAGCTAAATGATAGTTTGGAAATGTGCATTATTTTAATATGAACACAAGAATATATATTAAATTCCTCAATTCTTAGTAAATAATAAGAAATGAATTTTGATTAAATTCATGTGAACCCATAAATTCATGGCCACCCTTAAATATGTGCAAACCACATGGGTGGAACACCTTAATGGGATGCTTCCTTTATACCCTCACCCTACCCTACCTAACCTCAATGGGATGCTTCCTTTATTTGAAATCATGTAGAATGATCCCATATGCCATGCAAATGATCAAGCATACTACACCTATTAGACGTTTCACCTTGTTTGGAAACAATTAAGAATAATATCATGTACATACAAACATTTATCATCTACACCATGCCCCAATTATGCAAAAAAATCGGTCCATGTGTGTGTGTGTGCACATGTGAGCAACTCTAATTTAGAAGTGTCTAAATGATGAACCATGAAGCCCTAGCCATTACACACACAAAGGACAAACCAAAAATCACAAACAAGAAAGTTTTCTAAACCTAAATGTACACTATCTTGGTACCAACTATGGAGATTACCATCATATCCTTAACAAAAACCCTAGCTGTCCTCTATCTGTGTAATGTGCAAAAAAGCTAGCTATCACATGCGAAGAAACCCTAATCAAAGATGCCAAAACCGTCTACCTATACCCTCTTGAAAAATGTATATAAACCCCCCCCTTGTGCACACTTATTCTTCATTGCAAAGCAAGAATTGACACTTCCCTCATAGCTTGTTCTAGCCTTCTTCTTGACAACAATTTTGTTCTTGAGTGATCTTGAGGTATTCATTAGTGGTGAGTGTTAAATTGAGTGTTCTTGAGTTGTCTTTAAAGTGCTAAAAGTGTTGAGGAAAGGAACATGTGTTGAAATTTTGAGAAAAGGCTTCATAAGGTAGAAGTGATTTTTAAAACCTCCTCTTTTCTTCTTTAGATTAATGCCATGTTCATTGTATGTTTAATTTTTAGATACCATTCATGTTTCAATTTTAGAAATTTAATCATGATTTTAGTTTCAGTTTAGTACATGAGCATGTTTTAAGCATTCAGTAATCCATGCCATGTCTAGTACCATGTTTAGGTTTATTTCAATGTTGGATGCATGTTTTTGGATGAATCATGTTTTGATTTTTATTTGTTTATATTTTGAAATTTATTTCTCTTATTTGATGATTCTTGAATATGAGATTAATTATGAGATGTTGGTGATTAATAACCATGTACCATCATAGTGAACATCCAGGTCACTATGGATGTTCTTTTCATGTGACTAGTTCACATGGTGTAAGACCAAAATACATGGTAAGTGGGTAAGAATCCTTAACTTCAAAAGTCCAATGAAATTGGATAATAAATGCCTTTTTCATTATAAGGAGGTATTTTGTTAAGAACATTAAGGGTCGTGAAGACCCTTTTGGTTTAAGTCACAACTATATACAAAATGTTGCACCTACTGTATGCAAGTGTATGTATCATAGATGTGTTTTTAGTCTAAATTTGAAAATTAATTATTTGAAAAGGATCCACTAGGCTAAATGCTCATTATTCCTCTCTTATTTTTTAAGAAATTAAATACATGATGAAGCATGCTAAAGAGTTAGAATGCTAGTAGCTTTTAGAAAGATGCCATTCTACAATGTAAGAACAAATTCCTCAAGTTTTGAAGTATTTTCTTCTAATAGTTTTCATTTAATTTAAATTGAGTTATGTACTCTCTTTCCACTTTGTTAAATTAATAAGCTTTATGAATTTCTTTTATCTCTTGTATTACTGCCTTATTTGATTTGACTCCTAAATTTGAAAATTTCATTAAGGCATAAGATAGTTGAAAATGAACGTCAAGTGTGAGTTATTTGTAATGTAATACCGACCTGATTCGCTCGTATGGTTAAGTCCACTGTCAAAATAGTGGTTATATCCAAATAAAGAAAGAATACATGGGTTGGGGTGTTACAAAGGTGATATTAGAGCCTAGGCATTAGATGTTCTGGGTTAGAAATAGAAAGTCAAGCCTAAATATGTGTTGTTAGGCTAGAACTAGAAAGTAAGTCTTATACTTATGGTGGTGTTAGACTTAGGAATTATAACTCAATTAAGTTTGACCTAATGAACTTAAAATGCCCTACCTTCTATTTTTGAAAACTTAAAAATGTTTTAGAAAGTGTTTTCAAGAAAGAAATATATGTTTTGAAATGTTTTGTTTGGATATAAAGACTGCAAGTTGAGCTGATAGTGGGTAAGCCTTGTCTCGAGTAAAGCTAAACATTGAAAAGGAAGTGGGTCATCCCGCACTAGAAAACTTGGTTGCTAAGCAGAATTCAATCTCGTTGCCTGATTTGGAGGTTGTCCTACCAGCTTGTAGGAGTAGTCAGAGTTGAATAACACCTTTACTTTCTATAAAAGAAAATTAGAAGGTAGAAAATTAGGGAATGAAACTAACTAAAAGTTGAAAATGATGCCCAAGGTGGTATCTTGACTAAACAGAGGTTGTGAGTCAACCAAACTGAAACCCTAAGTCAGGGGAAAAGAACTTAGGTAGGAACATGGGTTTAGCCAAGGGTGGCATAGTGGATCAAAAGCATAAAACTTTAGGACATAGGTTAGAGACTAAAAATGTGTGAGAACAGAGTCTTTGCGTGGTTAGGACATGAGATCGGGTAGATTCTATAACTCTGGTTTCTATGTGAAATGGGATGCATAAAAATTCAGGGTTATGGAGGAAGCCTGGACTCGGAGAATGATGGACCATGTTTTATGAATGATTGGGAACTTTGGAAGAACTTGCTTCTCTATGCTTGGCTGGTCTGGGACGGTCAGGTATAGTGGGCTCAGGAAACCTTAGTTATCAAGACATTTGCAAATTTGTTTGGGTGTGGCAATTTTTTGAGTTAAAGTATAAGTGGAAGGGGTAGAGTGGTGTGGGACACTTGAACCTAGAAGCTTAGATGGAAGCCTGGAATTTTTTTGTGCTAGCATGAACTTATATGATTGTTTAAAAAACATGCTTAATTTGTTTATATATGTGTCATATGAAACCAAATCCTATACCCAAGAACAAAAATAACTTAGAAACATAAACTATTAGGCTAATGCACAAATTGAGAACCTAGGGACCTGAATCTAGATTCATGATATTATGAACATTTGACGAATAAAATACTGACAATTTACTCGATTTGTAAACAATGGCTAGAATAAGAAGGTACACTGTTTGATACAAAGCAGATGGATCAAGAAATGCCTATTGGCATGGAACCCTGAATGGAACATATGATGAATGAAGTTGTTCAAAGGGTTATGGATCAACTGATGAGGGCACTACCCCAAATACTCCCTTAGGCAATACCATTGCCTCAAATGCCTGAACTCGTCCAGCTTTAGCAACCAGCGCCAATGGCCCTAGCTTTTGAACGTTAAAGGACTCAAGAGGATCCGGAGGATGAGAAACAAAGAAAGATGCTGATAGAGCTATATAACCTCCACATTCCTTCATTTGATGGTACTACAGATTGCATCTTGCCTGACCATTGGTACGAGGAGATGGAGGAAATCCTCAATGTACTAAAGGTAACTGGGTGAAAAAGGGTGGGATTGGCCACACACCAGTTCATGGGATCGACTCGAAGTTGGTGGCATATGATGAGGATGGACCCTAGCATGGATGTTGATGCTATGAGCTAGGAGAACTTCATAGAGATCTTCTATGAAAAGTTCCTTTTGGAAGTGACCCTGAGCAAGCTATAGGAGAACTTTGTCCAATTGAATTAGAGGGGCATGACTGTAGCTAAATATGAAAGGTAGTTCACAAAGTTGGCCAAATTTTCACTAGACAAAATCAGGGAAGAAAGAATGAAGGTTAGTCATTTTGCACAAGGTCTCAGGATGGATATCTGAAAGATAGTGAAAACATTAAGACTAAAGACTTATAAAGATGTTGTAGAAAAGGCCCTAACTCTTGAACAAGAAATCAACCTGGAGCAACAGGTAAAAGGAAAGAATAAACGGGTCGAGAATGAGAAGGATCATCAGGGAACTTAGAAAAAGAATAAGAGTGCTGGGAAGCCACCAAGGAGACAAGGGCAGAATAAGGAAGAGTCTAGAGAACAATTGAAGAAGCTGGGACTATGTTATCTGTGCAGGTAAATAGGTCATATTGCAAGAAATTTCCCAACTACAACAGCTTAGGCGCTTCGATAGCAGCTGTTAGCTAACCCGCAAGTATACGAGATCGCAGCAGTAATATTCGAAAAGTCCGGGTATCGTCCTCAGGGAATACTAATGGTGATTGAATTTTCTTTAACACCAAAGTTGGTAAAGATCTTAATTTTATCAAGACAAGATAAAAAAGGATTGAATTGATCAAAACTCAGAAAATAAGGTAAACAAGATGAAAATAAATTGTAAAATTCAGTAAAGAAACATGTCTAGGATAATGATAGTATCCACATAGTTTGTAAATCCTGAATATGTTGTTGGTCTTAGCAAATCTATGAATTATAGCATCTATGATTGAAACCCTTTCCCAAGGTGTTTCAACACTCACAAGCATTGTTTCGTTAAACCCTCTCCCGAGGCGTTTACTAGACAACCTATGTGTTTGTGTTCATAATCCCTGTGCAATTCCCCAGATTGGTCAACAATCTCCCGATCAATCAACTGGTCTAGGTCCAGATTGTGATTTCCACATTTTAAACTTCTCTCCCGAGATAGAGTAAAATACCAGGTTCGATATATCTGTGGCCAGTAAATATAAGCTTTACATCTACACAATAAGGAATAGATGCTGTAAACCAACAAACATACTCATTCATCACAAACTATGCTTTGAACAATCATATCCCAGACATTAGAAGTAATTAGCTCAACATAAAAAGTAAGGAAGACATCAAATAAGATTCAAATAAATAAATCATACTCAATTCTATTTACACACTTCAATTGCAATGGAAATCAAACTCTGAATCTCTGAAGCTGTCACAGATTGCTTCCTTCCTTATTTCTTCAGTTTGCTTCCCTTCTAAGTGCTGGGTTCCATTCTCTGCACTCTCTCTTGTGTTTCTCCCCGTTTCTCACACAATGCCTCTCATTCTCTTGTGCTCTTGTATTTATAGACTTGTATTGCAGTTGGATGACCGTAGTAGGTGACCTCGGTCCATGTGTTTGCTGTCAAAAACTGATATTCCTCTGCAATTGGCTTTCTGCACTAGGCAACACATTGTGCAACATATCCAAATGATATATAGCACTGGTTACCGCGGTCCTCAAGGCATGGACCGCTGTAACCAAAACCAAAAAATCAAAACACAAATAAGGGACTGCGGTCCTCAATATATGGACCGCGGTCACCTATGCATTTTCCAAATTGTATGCTCTCTGGTGACTGCGGTCACTTATGTGTGGACCGCGGTCACCAATTCTCTGCATTTCTTGTTTGTTTTGTGGTGACTGCGGTCATCAATTCTCTGTATATCTCTGCATATTTTGGCTTTCTGGTTACCGCAGTCTTCTATGTGTGGACTGCGGACATCAACATACTCTGCATCATTTGGCTTATCTTTGGTTCAGACTGCAATCAGACTGCAATCATCAGTTTATTGCACCGCAGTCTTCTGGCCTTTTGTACTCATTTGTTGATGTATTTCTTGCTGAAATCACTCTGTATTCTGTTCTAAGTACAAATACCTTTCCCAGACATTATTTTCTCATATTAATACATCAAAATTGTTAAAACAAGACTTAAGAGTGAATAAACAATACAATTCCTATTTATATGTAATTATTACTAATTATGCAATTCTATCATCAAACTACCTTTTATTTCATACAAAATACATTAGTTTACTTGACATAATGATAGTTTATCAAGCAACTAACAGCAGCAACAACAAAATACTCAAGGGGGAAGTCAGAACGGTTACCCTCAAGCTAGGCAATAGCAACAAATTGCTAATTAGGGGTAGAACTAGGGCTATGGTCAAAACTAGGCCAAAGTATTTGCCATTGAAACTCAGGAAGACCAAGTCCCTACAGTGGAAGGTACGTTCCTATTATTCAACATTACTATCAGACTATTGTTTGACTCAAGTGCCCCTAAGTCCTTTGTCTCTGAAGAACTAGCTGATAGGTTACAACTTGTGACAAAAACACTACCCATAAATTTGAATGTGTCCACACCAATAGGGACCACTATGACTTCGAAAAGCCTAAGATTCAGGGATAAACTCTTAACAGTTAACCTATGTACCTTATCTTTTTATGGCTATGATGTAATCTTTGGGATGGACTTGTTAGATCAATACCAAGCCTAGATAAATTGTCCTAAGAGACGAATAACCATACCCTTACCTTCGCAAAAATTCTATAGAATCAATGGGGATATGCGGAGATTACCAAGAAGTTTGACCATAGCCATGTTGAACTACTTAAGGTAGAAAAATGAGTTTGAGGAACTCACTAAAGAAGAACTTGTTCAATAAAGAGAATCCAAGACCAAGCAGTGGTTAGTGAGTATGAGGATGTGTGCACCAACGACTTCCCTGGACTACCACGTGCTAGAAAATTAGAGTTCAAAATTGAACTTCACCCTAGAACCAACCCTATAGTCATACCTCCTTAAAGAATAGCACCAGTAGAACTAATCAAGTTGAAGTCTCAACTCAAGGAGCTTTGGGAGAAAGGCTTCATTGTGCCAATTGAATCACCATGGGGAGCTCCGGTATTATTTGTAAAGAAGAAGGATGCTTCTATGAGACTTTGTGTTGATTATCGGAAGTTGAACCAAGCTACAGTGCATAACAAGTATCCTTTGCCAAGGATTGATTACCTATTTCATCAATTGAGAGGAGCCACTCATTTATGAAAGATTGATCTTAGGTCGGGATATCACTAGATGAGAATAAGTGAGTTTGATATATACAAAACTACTTTCAGAACAAGATATAAACACATTGAGTTCACCTTGATGCCGTTTGGTTTAACCAATGCCCCAATAGCCTTCATGGACTTAATGAATCGAGTATTTAGGTAGTATCTCGACTAGTTTGTGGTAGTATTCATAGATGATATCTTAATCTACTCCAAGTCAGAGGCTTAACACTTAGAACACTTGGGGATAGTATTGGGGACCCTTAGAAGGAACCAATTATATGCCAAGTTCAACAATTATGAATTCTGGATGAATACGGTCAAGTTCCTTGGTCACGTAGTATCAACGGAAGGAATCTTTGTAGACTCAGATAAGGTAGAAGCTATCATGGATTCGAAACAACCTAAGACAGTTACAGAGATTAGGAGCTTCTTAGGCTTGGCTGGATACTATAGAAGGTTCATCCAAGATTTCTCCAAACTGGTAGAACCTATGACCAAGCTAACCACGAAGGGAGTTAAGTTTGATTGGGACGAGAAGTGTGAACAATCATTCTAAGAACTTAAGAAGAGATTGACTACGACCCTTGTCTTAGTTATTCCAACCATGGTGTTACCTATACCCTCTATACTGATGCTTCGTTGAGTGGACCTAAAGTAGTATTAATGTAAGAAAGACAAGTAGTTGCTTGCCTCTCGACAACTAAAGGTCCATGAGAAGAATTACCCTACTCATGACCTAGAATTAGCGGCCATTGTATTTGTCCTAAAGATTTGGAGACACTACCTCAATGTTGAGAAATTTGATCTATTTTTATATCACAATAGCTTGAAGTACATCTACACTCAGAAAGAGTTGAACCTCAGGCAACATAGGTAGATGGAGTTCCTTAAAGATTATAACTTTCAATTACACTACCATCCAGGGAAGCCAATGTAGTGGTTGATGCTTTGAATAAAATGTTTAACAAACAAGAAGAAGAAAAGGGCCAAATGTAGCAGTCGATTGAAAACTTTAGGCTAAGTGTGACCTTAGATGACAAACAAGCCTATCTCTACAGCATGTCTTACCAACTAGGTCTTTTACAATGGATCAAGGAGGAGTAGAGGCAAGACAAGTGGCTCACTAGTCGGATAGAAGGAGTTGCACAGGGTAAGCATACTAATTTCAGGATAGACGTTGAGAATACCCTAAGGCTCAAGGAGAGGATCTGTGTACCTCAAAATGGATAGCGTAAGCAAATCATACTGGATGATGCTCATCAGACCAAGTATATGATGCATCCAAGTGGAGATAAGATGTACCAGAATCTCAGAAAGACTTACTGTTGGAGAGGAATAAAGATGGATGTTGCTAAGCATGTCTTAACATGTCAACAAGTAAAAGCAGAACATCGAAAACCCTTTGGAACGTTACAACCACTCCCTATTCCTAAATGGAAGTGGGATAACATTGCCATGGATTTCGTCAATGGTTTGCCCAAGAACCAGAAAGGAGAAGACACTGATTGGGTGATTGTGGATCATCTCACTAAGGTGGTTTATTTCCTACCAATCAAATCCACAGACCTAGTTAGTAAGCTAGGAGAATTCTATGTGAAGGAAATAATAAGGCTGCATGGTGTGCCCAAGACAATTGTATCTGTCAGAGACTCTTACTTCACCTCATAGTTTTGGCAAAGTCTACTGAAGAAGTTGGGCACTAAACTCACCATGAGTACTACATTCCACCTCAGACAGATGGGCAGTCTGAGAGAGTTATTTAGACCCTAGAAGATATGTTGAGATCATGTGTTCTGGACTTTAAAGGAAACTCAAGCAAGCACTTATACTTGGCAGAGTTTGGCTATAACAACAATTATCAGGCAAGTATTAAGATGGCTCCATTTGAGGCTCTTTATGAAAAACATTGGAGATCACCTACCTGTTGGGCTGCGCTGAGCTTGAAAACCATGTGTTGATTGGGCCAGACTTGGTGGTAGAAATGAACAACCAAGTCAAATTAATCCAAAAGAAGTTGATTACTGGTCAAAGCCGTCAAAAGAGCTATGCTGATAAAAGAAGGTGACGGCTAGAGTTCCAAGTGGGGGACAAGGTGTTTCTAAGAACCAATCCTCAAAAGGGCATCAAAAGGGTTGGGTTCAAAGGGAAGTTATCACCAAGATTTTTTGAACCCTTGGAAATACTTAAAAGAATCGAGGAATGTGCTTATGAGTTGGATTTACTTAACCGGATGACCTCAGCTCAAACGTGTTCCACGTGTCTATGCTGAGAAAATATGAACCAGACCCCTCTAACATCATCCACTGAAAGGAAGTGAACGTTTAAGATGATGCCACATATGAAGGAGCAATTGTTAGAATCCTTGACCACAAAGTGCAAAGCCTGAGAACTAAGGATATCCCCTTGGTTAAAGTATTGTGGAAGCACATGAAGTGGAAAAAGTTACATGGGAACTAGAGAGCAAAATAAAATCCAAATACTCACACCTGTTTACTAAGAATTTCTAATTTTGTACAAATTTCGAGGGAAATTTTTTTTTAAGGAGGGTAGGTTGTAATACCCTGTAATCTAGTACTTAACAAAAACCCTAGCCATCCTCTATTTGTGTTATATGCAAAAAAACTAGCCGTCACATGTGAGGAAACCCTAATCAAAGATGCCAAAACCATCTACCTATGCCCTCTTGAAAAATCTATATAAACCCCCCCTTGTGCACACTTATTCTTTATCCCAAAGCAAGAGTTGACACTTCCTTCTTAGCTTGTTCTAGCCTCCTTCTTGGCAGTCCTTTTGTTCTTGAGTGATCTTAAAGAATTCTTGAGTGTTGAGTGTTAAATTGAGTGTTATTGAGTTGTCTTTGAAGTTCTAGAAGGGTTTAAGAAAGGAACCTCTGCTGAAATTTTGAGAAAAAGCTTCATAAGGTGGAAATGATTTATAAAACCTCCTCTTTTCTTCTTTAGATTAATGTCATGTTCATTGTATGTCTAATTTTTAGAAATCGTTGATGTTTCAATTTCAGAAATTTAATCATGATTTTAGTTTTAGTTTAGTACATAAACATGTTTTAAGCATTCATTAATCCATGCCATGTCTAGTACCATGTTTAAGTTTATTTCAATGTGTGATGCATGTTTTTGAATGAATTATGCTTTGATATTTATTTGTTTATATTATGAAATTTATTTCTCTTATTTGATGATTCTTGAATATAAAATTAATTATGAGATTTTAGTAATTAATAACCATCTACCATCATAGTTAACATGTGGGTCACTATGGATGTTCTTTTCATGTGACTAGTTCACATGGTGTAAGACCAAAGTACTCGGTTTGGGGGTAAGATGCCCTAAGTCAAAATGTCCAATGAAATTGGCTAAGAAATGCATTTTTCACTCTAAGGAGGTATTTTGTTAAGAACATCAAGGACTTTGAAAACCCTTTTGGTCTAAGTCACAACTATACATAAAATGTTGCTTGAAACGCCTAATGTATGCAAGTGTATGTATTATAGATATGTTTTTAGTCTAAATTAAAAAATTGGTTGTTTGAATAGGATCCACTGGGCTATATGCTCACCCTTTCTCTCTTAGTTTTTAGGAAATTAAATACATGATGAAGCATGCTAAAAACTTAGAATGTTAGTACCTTTTAGAAAGTTTCCATTTCACAATATAAGAGCAAATTGCTCAAGTTTTGAAGTATTTTGCTATAACAGTTTTCATTTAATTTAAATTGAGTTATGTACTCTCTTTTCACTTTATTAAATTAATAAAGTTTATGAATTTTTTGTCTATTATATTAATACCTTATTTGATTTGATTCCTAAATTTGAAAATTTCACTAAGGCATAAGATAGTTGAAAATGAACCTCAAGTGTGAGTCACTTGTAATGTAATACCGGCCTGATTTGCTTGTATGGTTAAGTCCACTGCCAAAAAAGTGGTTATGTCCAAATAAAGAAAGAATATTTGGACATTTGTGGTGGTCTACAATATTTTATGGTGGTCTACATTGGTCAATGATAGTTTATAATTGTGTATTGATGTTTGTAGTAAAAAATGAACTTACTTAGAGTTGAAAAACACTACCAGAAAAAATCATAAACCATTATAGACCACTGAAGAATTTCATAGACTACAATAGACCGTGATAGACCATAATATGTTAGTCCTTCTTTGGCTTAAGTAAGTCAGTCTTTGACCTTCTATAATGGTCTATGATGGCCTTTTATTGTTTACAATGGTCTATGAGGGTTTATAGTCATTTACAATTATGTGTAGTGGTTTCTAATGCATGTAATTGTATATGAAATTATTTAAACCAAAGGGAAACTAATGCATTATAGTCTATAATGGTCTATAGTGGTCTTTAATAGTCTACATTGGTCTATAATAGTGTATGTTGGTTTATGATTGTGCATTGATGTTTGTAGACAAAAATGAACTTAGAGTTGAAAAAGACTACTATAGACAATCATAGACTGTTCAACATCACCATAGACTATCATAAACTACTACAAACCATTGTAAACCATAATATATCAATTTTTCTTTATTTAAGTAAGTTGGTCTATGACCTTCTATAATGGTCTCTATTTGTCTATAGTGGTCTATGATGGCTTATAATCATTTATAATTATGTGCAATAGTTTTTGATGCCTACAATTATCTATGAACTTGCCTAAACCAACGAGAGACTGATACATTACGGTCTATGGTGGTCTGTAGTGGTCTACGATAATCTATGATCGTCTATAATGGTCTATGATGGTCTATGATTATGTATTGATGTTTGTAATTGGAAAAGAGATCTATAGAATATCATAGACCATTAAAAACCACCATAGACTATCATAGACTACTACAAACCATCATGGACCATGATATGTTAATCTTTTCCTAGCTTAAGTAAGTTGGTCTTTGACCTTTTATAAGAGTCTATGATGGTTTCTTGTTGTTCACAATGGACAATGAGGGTTTATAGTCATTTACAATTATATATAATTGTTTTTGATGCTTGTAATTGTATATGGAATTTCTTAAACCATAGGGAAACTAATGCATTATGGTCTATAATGGTCTGTGGTAGTCTATAATAGTATATGTTGGTCTATGATTGCATATTGATGTTTGTAGGAAAAAATGAACTTACTTAAAGTTTAAAAAGAGTACTATAGATGGTTGTAGACCATTATAAACCACAATAGACTATCATAGAGTAATATGAACCATCATAGACCACAATATGTTAGTCTTTCTTTAGCTTAAGTAAGTTAGTCTTTGATTTCCTATAATGGCTTATGGTGATCTCCTATTTTCTATAATGCTTTATAAGGGTTTATAGTCATTTATAATTATCTATAGTGGTTTTTTTTTTTTTGCCTGTAATTTTCTATAAACTTACTTAAATCAAAGAGAGACCAATATATTGTGGTCTATGATGGTTTGTAGTGGTTTATGATGTGATAGTCTATGGCCATATACAATGTTCTATAACGGTCAATGATTGTGCAATGATGTTTGTAGCTAAAAATGAACACACTTAGAGTTTAAAAGGATTGCTATAGATGATCATAGACCCCCATAAACTATAATAGAATACTACAGACCACCATATACTAGTTTATGTTTGTCTTTTGTAAGTTCATCTATGACCTTCTATAATGGTCTATGATGGTCTCTAACTGTCCATAAAGGTCTATGAGCGTTTGTAGTCATTTTTTATCATCTATCGTGGATTTTGATGCCTGTAATTGTCTATGAACTTACTTAAACCAAAAAGATATTAATACATTATGGTCTATGAAGGTCTATAGTGGTCTATGATAGTTTATGGGGGTTTATAATAGTCTATGATGGTCTTTGATTGTGTGTTGATGTTCGTTGTCGAAAATGAATGTACCTATAATTTTAAAAAAAACTGCTATAAACCATCATAGATCATTATAGACCACCAAAGACTATTATAGATTACTACAAATCATCATAGACTACAATACGTTAGTCTTTCTTTAAATTAAGTAGGATAGTCTATAACTTTCTATAATTGTCTATGATTATCTCTAGCTTTCTATAATGTACTATGAGGGTTTATAGTAATTTATAATTATCAAAAGTGTTTTTTGATGCTAGTAATTGTCTATTAACTTACTTAAACAAAAGAGACACTAATACACTAAGGTCTATGACGGACTTTAGTGGCATATGATATTCTATGATGATCTATAATAGTCTATGATGGTCTATAACTGTGCATTGTTGGTTGTAGTAAAAATTGAACTTGATGGAGTTTAAAATGACTATTATAGCAATCATAGACCACTACAGAATGCCATAAACTATCATAGACTACTACAAACCATCATAGCCTATAATATGATAGTGTTTCTTTGGCTTAAGTAAGTTGGTTTATGACCTTCTAGAACGGTTTATGATGGTCTCTAGTTGTGTATAAAGGTCTATGAAGGTTTATTGTCATTTATAATTATCTATAATACTTTTTGAGGCATGTAATTGTCTATAACCTAATTAAAACCAAAGACAGACCAATACATTATGGTATATGATGGTCTGTAGTGGTCTATCATAACCTATTATGGTCTTTCATGGTCTATGATATTTATTTGTGCATTGATGTTACTAGTCGAGAATGAGGTTACTTATAGTTCAAAAAGACTACTATATACGATCATATACCATTGTAAACTGCCATAGATTGTCATAGACAACTATAAACTATTGTAGGCTATAATATATTTGTCTTTCTTTGGCTTTTGTAAGATGGTATGTAACCTTCTATAATAGTCTTTGATGTTATCTAGTTGCCCATAAAGGTTTATTAAGGTTTATAGTCATTTAAAATTATCTATAGTAGATTTTGATGCATGTAATTGTTTGTGAACTTATATAAACCAAAGAGAGACTAATACATTATTGTCTATGATGGTCTATAGTTATCTATAATTATCTATAATATGTTTGTCTTTCTTTGGCTTATGTATGTTGATCTATGGCCTTCTATAATGTTCTATAATTGTCCTTAGCTGTCTATAATGGTCTATGAGGGTTTATAGTTATTCATAATCATCTAAAGTGATTTTTTATGCCTATAATTGTTTACGAACTTACTTAAACCAAAGAGAGACTAATACACTATGGCTTATGGTGGTACGTTGTGTTCTATAATAGTTTATGCTGGTATATAATGGTCTGTGACGGTCAATGATTGTGTACGGCTGTTTGTAATAAAAATGAGCTTATTTAGATTTGGAGAGGACTCTAATAGACGATCATAGACTACCATAGAATATCATAGATTACTGTAGACCATCATCAACCATAATATGTTAGTCTTTTTTTAGCTTAACTAAGATGGTCAATGACCATCTATAGTGATCTATGATAGTCTCTAGTTGTCTATAATATCTATAAGGATTTATAAACATTTATAATTATCTGTAGTTATTTTTTACGCATGTAATTGTCTATGAACTTACTTAAATGAACGAGAGACTAATACATTATAGTCTATGATGGTCTGTAATGGTTTATGATAGTCTATGGTGATCTTTATTTGTCTTTGATAGTTTATGATTGTGTATTGATATTTATAGTAAAAAATGAACTTACTTATAGTTTAAAAAGACTACTATAGATGACCATAAACTATTATAGAGCACCATAGACTATCATAAATTACTACAAACCATTGTCGACCATAATATCATAGACCATCATAGAATATCATACACAACTACAAAGCATCATAGACCATAATGTATTAATGTCCCTTTTGTTTAAGTAAGTTAGTAGACAATTACTGAGATCTAAATCAATTCTGATAATTACAAATTACTATAAACCCTCATAGTCCATTATAGAAAGCTAGAGACCATCATATACAATTATAGAAGGTTATAGACCATCTTACTTAATCTAAAGAAAGACTAACATATTATGATCTATGATGGTTTATAGTCATTTATAATTATTAATAGTCATTTTTTATGCCTGTAATTGTCTACGAACTTACTTAAACCAAAGGGAGGCTAATACATTATGGTATATAATGGTTTATATTGGTCTAGGATACTCTCTAGTAGTCTCTAATGGTTTATTATTGTTTGTTGATGTTTGTTGTCGAAATAAACTCACTTATAGTCTAAAAAGACCACTATAGACGATCATAGATCATTATAGACCATCATAAACTATTATAGATTACTACAAACCATCATAAATCATAATATGTTAGTCTTTTTTTGGATTAAGTAAGATAGTCTATCACCTTCTATAATCGTCCATGATGGTCTCTACCTTTCTATAAGGGATTATGAGGGTTTATAGTAATTTCTAATTATCTGAAGTGATTTTAGATGCGAGTATTTGTATACTATCTTACTTAAACAAAAGAGAAACTAATATATTATGGTCTCTGATGCTCTGTAGTGGTGTATATATTCTATGATGGTCTATGATTGTGTAATGATGTTTGTAGTAAAAAATGAACCGACATTGAGTTTAAAACAACACTATAGCAATCATAGACCACCATAGAATGCCATAAACAATCATAAACTACTATAGACTATCATAACCTATAATATGTTAGTCTTTCTTTGGCTTAAGTAAGTTGGTCTATGACTTTCTATAACGGTTTATAATGGTGTCTAGTTGTGTATAAAGTTCTATGAGGGTATATTGTCATTTATAATGTAATACCCCAAAATTTTGTCAAATAATTAAAGATAAATAAGTTTGAGAAAAATAAATAAAATATGTTGAATAAATTTTGGGTGCAAATGGTGGGTTGGCACATGAAAAGTAAAATAAATTGGAGATATAGTGAAAATTAAACAAATAAAACCTTAATTTGATAATTAAATGAAAAATTAAGGTTTAGTAAAATAAATAAATAAAAATAAAGTATAAATAC
>JAJIYU010006067.1:0-21258 GCA_030144865.1 Tinospora cordifolia | reverse complement strand
CACAATTCAAGTGGATCTTTAATGGTAAGGTACTCAATTTTCAATCCCTCATGGAGATGGTGACGAAGAAAAATCATTGCCTTGGCACGATTTTGCAGGGACTCATTGTTTTCCTCTTTGATGGTGTCTCCAAGACTCATCGCATCAAGATGAATTTCAGCATCTAAAATCTATGATAAATAATTTTTGTCCGAAATATCAAGTGCCACAAACTCTAACTTCGTGAGGTTTGACATATTGCTTCAAGCCTTTTCTTTCCAAACTCTTGTGCCTTCGAAGTTGATCTTGAAGAGCTAGCTCGTGTTGATAACGTATTAAGAATCAAACTAGAAAAATTGAAAAATTTAAGAATTTCTTCAAGAGAAGGAAAAGAAAAACTCAAGAACACTAGAGAGAAGAAAGAATTCAAAGACAGAATTATTCTCTTTGTTGATGATTTCCATGAGGCATAAGACCCCTTTATATAGTTTTTAGAATGGGGGGTTACATCAACCATAATAATGACATTTAAATAATTTCATTAATTTAAATATTATGGGATTTAAAGGTCATATAATACTAAATATCAAAGGGGTTACAAAGACATTCAATTTTATTATTATTATTATTTATAACAAATAATAAGTAATGATCTGAAATTTGCGACCAAAGTAAAAAAAAAAAAATCGAGAATTTGAAGAAAGATCCACATTTCTTGGTTTGGCGGTGGAAGAACAATATATAGAAACTTGAAGGGATTTTTGAAAGATTGAAGAAGATGGTTGACGGTGAGTTGGCTGGAAACTTTAGATCTGCTTTGTAGGGATGAGTTGGTGTGGTGGATTTGGGGTGAGAAGAAGAAGTGAATCTGATTTTTGGGTGATTCAAATCTGGTTGTCTTTGATGGCCGAGATGAAGAAGATGACCAAAAGGTGAGCTGGTTGTAAAATGGAAATGGGGATTTGTTGGTTTTAGTTGGGCGAGCAACTAGAACGAAGAAGAGAATATAATTTGAGCTTGTTGGTTTGGGAAATGACGAAACAAGAGAGACCGTGGAACATAAAAAGGAATGAGGAAGAACAGGATGTGTGTTGCTGCCTTGTTTGAATGAACGAACGAAGAGGACGACTGCAATTGGCTAAATTCTAGTTTTTTGAAACGTTAAAAACAGGGATGAGGAAGGAGATTCAAGAGAAGCCTAACTACAAGTCCGTCTGGTGTGCTGCCGCCGTGATGTACATGAAGGGGGTTGTTCCACGCACAAAGGAAGGAAGAACAGAGAAGAAGCCATGCTCTGTTTTGGGCGAGATGCAAGAATAAAAAAGGGGGGTTTTGTGTTTGATGATTTCTGGTTTTGTGGATTTGGATTGTGAGTTCAGCTGAAATCAAAGATGTAACGGCTGGGGTTTTTTCTTTTGGACTCATTTTCTGGTTTTCCTGATCGTGAATAACAAAGGACGAAGATGGGGATTGATCGAATTGTTGATGTTGAACGTGTTTTAGCTGAACGTGCCTGATTTGTTGGATAGCAAATTAGACATGGAAATCAAGTTGAAACTGTGAGGAGGAAGATGAGAAGGAAGTGCTACTGCTATGTTCAAGCAAAGAAGAACGAAGAAACCAAAATCTAATTTCGGTTTTGGTTTGTGCGTTCAACAGAAATTAGAGGAAGAAATGGCTGCAAACAACAGAGGAGATAATGCCCAAATTTCTAGTTTAAATTTTTATCTAAATCCTTGATGTGTGGTTTAATTTGGGTTTTGTCGAGCTAGTGCATTATTCTGATGAAGCTGGAAATTGAAGAAGAATGGCAGTCATGAGTACTAAATTTCTTGGTGCAGCAACATACCTCCTTGGATCTTTAGTGTTGAATTTTGAATTTTCTTGTAGTTGCTCGCCATGGTTCAAAGAGAAAAGAAGAAGACTTGTTGGACATAAATTCACGAGCAAGAAGACGATGAGTATTATCGGTGCAATCTGCGCGAAGAGCAGCATACGACAAAGAAAATCTGTCGTTGGCGGTGCGAAATTTATTTTTTGATTTCAGATGAAAAAAAATGAAGTTAGAAATTTAAAGCTTTATTAAATATTTTAGTAGAATGATTAATTTCGATGCTTATGAATCTTGATAGATGCTTTAAATGTAAACATCAAATCTTAAAAAAAAAAATTTGAAGTTTCGAATATTAGAAATTAAATTGTAATTAAAAATAAGAGTCAAATGAAAAATAATAAAAATGTCTTATTCCAATAGAAATTACAAAAAACAACAATTATCGAAATTAGTTTAGAATATTTTTTTTAGAAATTTGAATTAAATAGATTTAATGTTAGATTAACTATTAATTATTGGACATGAGGATAATTTGATTTAATAAAATTAGATTAATTGATCTTTTAAATTAGGATTGAAAAAAAAATATATATATATATATAGTTTTTTAACATATTAATAGTTTTGTTTAATGTTAGAAGTTCAAGATGTAATAATTGAAATTAGTTGAAACTAAACATGTAACATTTAGAAGTCTTACTTTGTTCGTAACTAAATTAATTACGATAGTAATACATTATTTAAATTTCGAAGATTCAATTATTAGATATCTCATTTTATGAAGAAGCTTGCAAGTAAATTACTAAAATTTTAATTTCAAATTAAGAAATTTTAGAGGACTTAGAAGTTATTTTAATTTAAATGTATAAAATTCTAGAATTTAAGAATACTACTAAATTAGTCGAAACGAATATCTAGATTTCATAATTAGTTTAGAAATATTAAGTTTAAGAATATTTTGAATAAGATCTAATATGAATTAAGAATTTAGAAATTTTTATTGATTTTTGAATTTCAGATTTTACAATTGAGAGTATCGAGTATTTCGACAGAAAGCAAGAGCCCTGAAGATTGGTGAAATCAGGTGGGCGTGACTTCCTTGCTCATATGTATTATATATATTTAAGATTCAAAGCATTTGATTGAATAATTCTAGGTTATTAGAATTTTATTAGGAAATTAATTAAAATTGTTTGGCTCATGTGAATGATGTGTGATGTATGATTGGCTATTTAATCCACACTCATTATTTCTTGACATGATCTCGCATTTGGACTTACTCAAATATGGCATGCATGACTAGGAACATGTGCAGCTAGATCTTAGTGTTTATTCATGCATCTTATCATGTTAACTCGCATGAATAGTTTGAATTATTTTCTTAGTGAATGGTGTGATACTTAATGTGATTGAAACTGTTGGTAAAACTAAAATAAGACAATGGTTTATTAAGAATCTACGTACCGATACGATTGCCGAGCCTGAGGCAGATCGAAGTGGCATCTCTTATATGTCACCGCTTGAGATTGACGAGCCACAAGGCGGATCATAGGTATTCCCAACCAGAGCTGACTGTGACAGCTTGAAGTCTTTGGGAGATGGTACGATGCTGCAGTAAGTACTCTCTCTTAGGCTGTGATGTGACTGTCGATTGATTTTAGACATTTATTGGAATCCTCTGAGATTTTATTGGATCATAAGGAATATCGAGAGGCATCTCAACCCTCTTCCGGTCTTAGACCCCGACTAAAACAAATTAATGTTTGAACGCCTAATGTTTGAAAGTGTTTGTAATGTTTTGGATTGGGTTTGTATAATGCATGTAATGTGTAAGATCAATCCACTGGGCTTTCGAGCTCACTCTCACTTTATTTTTCAGGTACACATGGATTTAGAGTACAATAACCTATGTTAGAAGACTTGCACAATGTTGGACACCTCATGGGGAGGTCGTTCGGGATAGGACTTAGAGCTCATATTTTATTTATTTTACTGGACTATTTTAATGTACTTACTGTGAGTTTAACTTTGATTTATTTTATCTTTAAATGACTTTTCTCGTTTAACCATTTTGGTTTAATAGCAATTATTAAAATGATTCTGCTGCGCTATTTATGATTTATATTGAGAAACCCAATGAATATACTGAGAAATTCTTCTGATTCTTTTGTTTTGTGTAAACTATTTATCCAGACTTTGACTTGAGAACTAACAGTTGTAAACTAAACTTTTGAAGAAAAGAATTTTGACAGAAGAAAATTATTGGTAGCACTTCGATTCTCGTCAAGCGACGATCCACACGTGACGTAACACATGAACGGAAGTTCGGCCAAAAATTGGGGTGTTAGAAATATGGTATCAGAGCTTAGTATTATGATACACTGGGCTAGATTTGAGTTTATCGGATATGATTTTCATTGGAATGGAGATTTCACTGAACTTGATTCTCACTGAAAATGAGTTTTATTGGATTTGATTTCACCGAGAGTGAAATTTTTGAAAATGATTTTGAAAAAGGGGTAGAATGGGTAGAAGTCTAGAGGTGAGTCAGTGATGCTATCTCACTCTATTTGGGTGACATAAGTACTGGTAGTTGTACCTGATAGTTGACCATCTTTCAAGATAAAGGTCCCTGAAGGGCTGATCTGGTTAGATCTTCTTCTTCGAAAGTATGTACCAGAGGGTTGACCTCGTTCTGATTAAAGTCCTAGAGAGATTGATTGTTACACAGGAAAGGTCTGAGACTTGGGGTAGATGGTATCATGAGAAATAATTATATAAAACTGGATAGAAATTTATATTAGGTAGCTAGAGTTTAGGAAATGACTAGGGCGATGCCAACACGCTTGAGTTACAGTCGTAGGTGTGACTCGAGGCGATGGCGTCACATAGAAGTTTCATGAAGTCACACTTGGCAATTTTATTAAAGGATATACTAGGCAAGTGAAATAATGAAACCCTAGGTCTAGGTAGAGACCGAGTGCTGTCTCGGGAGTATAGTGGATCATAAATGAATTGAAACTTTTAGGATATAGGTTAGAGACTGATAATCTATTTGAACACACACTTGTTTGGTTAGGACCCGAGTTTGGGAGGAGTCTGTATCTCTAGTCTCTATGTAGGATGGGGTGCATAGGGATTTGGGGGTACAGAGGAATCCTAGATTCAGAGAATGAAGGACCATGTTTGGTGAGTGATCAATTTCTTTGGCTGAACTTGTATGCACTGTATTGTACTGGGATGGGGCGGTACAGTATGGTGGGGCTTGCATCAGCCTTAGGACATGTTTGTGGGTGCATTGTCGTGCTATGTTTAGCTAAAGGATCTAGTTAAACATGGTGGGATAGCTGCAATCATGGATATCGAGACACATGCACCATTGTTTGGGTGTAATGCAATTCTGGGTGGAAGTCTATGTGGAAGGGCGAGTGTGGGATGGGGCACACGGACCTGGAAGCACAGATGGAAGCTTCAGAATTGCATTATGCTAGCGTGTGTCGTTTGCTTGGTTGTTGGATGACTGTTTATGATATATGTAGTTTGATTATCTGAGTTTTAACCCAAACTTTTGTAACCAAAAAACAGATGAGATGTTACCGACTTAGAAGCATAACACCCTAGACAACTGAGACAACCTGAGAACTTAGAGACTATGCACCTAGAGTCACCCTAGCACGAGAAACGCGAAAGGGCATAGGTGGATAGGAAGTAGTGGTCAATAAGATAAGTTACGGTACCAGAAGAAAACAGAAGATAAATATATATTGATGTATACATACAAAATAAACGCTATTCTTCAACTTGACACGATTAGACCACTGAATATGGAGTTAAATTCTTGACTTGTAGTCCATACTAAAGGTAAGGAGCAAATCTAGGAAAAATATGGTCAAAGAAGAGGTGAGAGATGAGCCTGTACTAGGTAGTTAGAGTACATCGAGGGTGGCAATAACCAGAGACTTTAGTAACCCCAGAATTGATAACATAAATTTTTTAGAAAGTGAGCTTGGAGATTACTCCAAAACTTGTGGAACAAATGGTGAAGACTCTACAGTCATTGGCATTACCACAGCTGTAGGTGCCTACTTGGACACAGATACAGTCACCAGTGTAACTAGAACCTCAGATGTGGTTACAACCTCAGATTCATCAGATGAATAGACCTATAGATACAGTGCCACAAAGTAGATAAGTCATTTATGACAAAGAACAATGGGATTTGTTGAATGAATTCCAGAAGTTGAGACCTAGTACTTTTGAAGGCGTGACTGATCCCTTTGTAGTAGGAAGGTAACTCATCGAAATGAATCAGCATCTGAAGGCTATGGGAGTGATTGGACCTAGAAGGGTGACGTTAGTAGCGTACCAGTTGGTGGGACCGACATATTATTGGTGGAAGACGATTGAGAATGACTTAGAATAGGAACAAGCAGTAAAGGTCAAACATAAGAAGGCACTGTCAAAGCAAATTACTGGAAGCCAAAAAAGAAGCATCGTAAGCAACAGAGTCAACAACCTCGAGGCGTCCATATTAGGGATTATCAGACAATTGATAGCCAACAGTCTCGATAGACTAGGCCAAGAAACTAGGCTTGTATTATATCTGTAATCAGACGGGACATTTAGCTCGAGATTGTCCTAGTAGAGTGTTAGTATTAAATTCTCAATAGTCATAATAGGAGCATCACACCTCAGCTGTAAGAAAGTTGTACTCAGATGAACCAGACTCCTAAAGAGGAAGCCATGTGTTCATGACCATAGAGTATGCACTTATTGCTCGAATCAAGTACCATAGGATCATGGGTTACAAATATATGTAAGGATATATTTAAAATAGACGTCAAGAGTTTGCCATCATTTTACTATTAGAATAGAAATGAGACACTATTGTAAAGGGTTGTGTTAGTCGCATCTCAATAAATTAGAACAAGAAAATAATGGGTGCGATCATACCAACACTAATGCACCGGATCCCATCAGAACTCCGCAGTTAAGCGTGCTTGGGCGAGAGTAGAAACACGCCATAACAAAGAAGTGATAGTAGAAATAATAGCTGAGATCTCTGAGAGAGTGATATTAGAGATCACCCTTAGAAGTGGGGGCAAGTGGTGAAAGCTCTATAACTAACAGTGACACCACAGGTGTGATTAAGTAGGTGCCACAACTGGATTAGTCAATTATGATAGACAGCAATAAGAGTTGTTGACCAGACTTCAGAAGCTGTGATCCAGTCCGTTTGGGAGAGATTGTAGTGAGACCATAGATGATAGAATAGGATAATTTTGTAGGTGTCTACTCAAATCATCTTTGCGAGAACTCTAACTAAAAAGCTACAGTTGTTCATTACACAAACTACGAGATTACATGATGAAGAAAATGAAAATGTCTGAACAACTCAAGCCTACCTCAAGTAAAAATATACACCAGATTATTAATAAGTTTCTAAATTCTTTTATGGAAATGTCATGGATGTCATGTAGGATACCTGAGGTAGAATATCACAGTTCTAGTACTAAACCACGTCAAGAGTTGCGACCTATAGTTTTCAGCGCTTATTCGGAAGAAATGCTACATTCATAACCTGTCCACTGAAAAGAGGACATACATTATTCCAAAATCATTAATGACAATGGAAGAAGTGATGTCTCAAGCAAGGAGGTGGTGGCCATTATAGTTTTGCTCAACTATGTGAAAGACTTGAGGAAATTTTAATTGATTTTCAGAGAAGGGTTTCAAAGAAGTAGTAAATTCATATCTGAAGCAATACAAGACGATGAATCTAATATGGGTAAATAAATACCCTAGTATAATTCATAAATCTGAGAAATATGATCTGGTAGAACATGAAAGAATTCTCGATGTAAGATCAGAGTGGCACAGTGGAAGTGTAGTGGATCATTGGAAAGACGGACTGTTTGTCGACACTAATTAACTTAACTCAAATTTCAAGGACGAAATTTTATTTAAGGGGGGTAGATTGTAACACCCTGTAACTTCGTGATCATGCCACATTGCGAGTATGTATAAATTGAAATAAAATGGGAGATTTACAATCAATATTAGTTGAAGTAACTAGAAAAAAAAAATATATATATATTAATACATATAATTGTATGATAATGAAATGAGTAGATTACAAAATAAAATGATATTGTTAATACAATAACTTATAATAAGGTTTAAGTAAATCAAAATGGTTAGCATGCTTAGTTAGAAAAAATAATAATAAGAATAAGTAATGATCTAAAATTTGGGACCAAAGTTTATTTAAAAAAAAAATTGAAAATTTGAAGAAAGATCCAGATTTCTTGGTTTCGCGGTGGAAGAACAAAATCTAGAAACTTGAAGGGATTTCTGAAAGATTGAAGAAGATGGTTGACGGTGAGTTGGCTGGAAACTTCGGATCTGATTTATAGGGATGAGCTGGTGTGGTGGATTTGGGCATGAGAAGAAGAAGTGAATCTAATTTTGGGGTGATTCAAATCTGGTTTTCTTTGGTGGCCGAGATAAAGAAGATGACCAAAAGGTGAGCTGGCTGTAAAATGGAAATGGGGATTTGCTGGTTTTAGGTGGGCGAGCAGCTAGAACGAAGAATAGAATATAATTTGAGCTTGTTGGTTCGGGAAATGAAGAAAAGAGAGACCGTGGAAAATAAAAAGGAATGAGGAAGAACAGGGTGTGTGTTCCTGCCTTGTTTGAATGAACGAACAAAGAGGACAATTGCAATTGGCTAAATTCTGGTTTTTTGAAATGTTAAAAACAAAGATGAGGAAGGAGATTCAAGATAAGCCTAACTGCAAGTCCGTCTGGTGTGCTGCCGCCATGATGTACATGAAGGGGGTTGTTGCACGAACAGAGGAAGGAAGAACAGAGAAGAAGTCGCGCACTGTTTTGGGCGAGATGCAAGAATAAAAAAGGGGGGTTTTGTGTTTGATGATTTCTGGTTTTGTCGCTTTGGATTGTGAGTTCAGCTGAAATCAAAGATGCAAGCGCTGGGGTTTTTTCTTTTAGACTCACTTTTTCGTTTTCCTCATCGTGAATAACAGAGGACGAAGAAGGGGATTGATCGAATTGTTGATGTTGAACGTGTTTGAGCTGAAAGTGCCTGATTTGTTGGATAGCAAATTAGACATGGAAATCAAGTTGAAACTGTGAGGAGGAAGATGAGAAGGAAGTGTTGCTGCTATGTTCAGGCAAAGAAGAACGAAGAAACCAAAATCTAATTTTGGTTTTAGTTCGTGCGTCCAATAGAAATTAGAGGAAGAAATGGTTGCAATTTCTTTTATCTTTCTAGTTCATGATTGTTACAACAGAGGAGATAATGCCCAAATTTCTGGTTTAAATTTCTGTCTAAATCCTTGATGTGTGGTTTAATTTGGGTTTCGTTTTGCTAGTGCATTATTCTAATGAAGCTGGAAATTGAAGAAGAACGGCAGTCATGAGTACTGAATTTCTTGGTGCAGCAACATACCTCGTTGGATCTTTGGTGCTGAATTTTGAATTTTCATGTAGGTTCTGGCCATGTTCAAAGAGAAAAAGAAAGACTTGTTGGGCATTAATCCGCGAGCAAGAAGACGATGAGTATTATTGGTGCAATCTGCGTGAAGAGCAGAAACGAGGTAAAATAATACATATATTTTAAGATTTTAAATTTCAAATGGTGCGAAATTTATTTTTTGATTTTAGATGAAAAAAATGAAGTTAGAAATTTAAAGCTTTATTAAATATTTTAATAGAAGGATTAATTTCAATGCTTGTGAATTTTGATAGATGCTTTAAATGTAAACATCAAAGCTTAGAAAAAAAATTGAAGTTCTGAATATTAGAAATTAAATTGTAATTAAAAATAAGATTTAAATGAAAAATAATAAAAATTTCTTATTCCTTTAGAAATTTGAATTAAATAGATTTAATGTTAGATTAACTATTAATTATTGGACATGAGGATAATTTGATTTAATAAAATTAGATTAATTGATCTTTTAAATTAAGATTGAATATATATATATGTAGTTTTTCAACATATTAATAGTTTTATTTAATATTAGAAGTTCAAGACGTAATAATTGAAATTAGTTGAAACTAAACATGTAACATTTAGAAGTCTTATTTTGTTCGTAACTAAATTAATTACGATAGTAATACATTATTTAAATTTAGAGGATTCAGTAATTAGAAATCTCATTTTATGAAGAAGCTTGTAAGTAAATTATTAAAGTTTTAATTTCAAATTAAGAAATTTTAGAGGACTTAGAAGTTATTTTAATTTGAATGTATAAAATTCTAAAATTTAAGAATACTACTAAATTAGTCGAAACGAATATCTAGATTTTATAATTAGTTTAGAAATATTAAGTTTAAAAATATTTTGAATAAGATTTAATATGAATTAAAAATTTAGGCATTTTTATTGATTTTTTAATTTTAGATTTTACAATTGAGAGTATCGAGTATTTCGACAGAAAGCAAGAGCCTTGAAAATTAACGAAATTAGGTGGGCGTGACTTTCTTGTTCATATGTATTATATAGATTTAAGATTCAAAGCATTTGATTGAATAATTTTAGGTTATTAGAATTTTATTAAGAAATTGATTGAAATTGTTTGGCTCATGTGAATGATGTGTGATGTATGATTGGCTATTTAATCCACACTCATTATTTCTTGACATGATCTCGCATTTGGACTTACTCAAATATGGCATGCATGACTAGGAACATGTGTAGCTAGCTCTTAGTGTTTACTCATGCATCTTATCATGTTAACTTGCACGAATAGTTTGAATTATTTTCTTAGTGAATGGTGTGATGCTTAATGTGATTGACACTGTTTGTAAAACTAAAATAAGACGATGGTTTATTAAGAATCTACATACCGGTATGATTGTCAAGCCCGAGGTGGATTGAGGTGACATCTCTTATATGTCACCGTTTGAGATTGACGAGCCGCAAGGCGGATCGTAGGTATTCCCAACCAGAGCTGACTGTGACAGCTCGAAGTCTTTGGGTGATGGTACGATGGTGCAGTAAGTATTCTCTTTTAGGCTGTGATGTGAGTGTCGATTGATTTTAGACGGTTATTGGAACCCTCTGAGATTTGATTGGATCATAGGGAATATCGAGAGGCATCTCAACCCTCTCCAAGTCTTAGACCTCGACTAAAACAAATTAATGTTTGAACGCTTAATGTTTGAAAGTGTTTGTAATGTTTTGGATTAATTTTGTATAATGCATGTGATGTGTACGATCGATCCACTGGGCTTTCAAGTTCACTCTCACTTTATTTTTTAGGTACACATGGACCTAGAGTACGGTAACCTATGTCAGAAGACTTGCACTCTGATTGGACTTCTCATGGGGAGGTCGTCCGGGATAGGACTTAGAGGTCATATTTTATTTATTTTACTGGATTATTTTAATATAGTTACTGTGAGTTTAACTTTGGTTTATTTTATCTTTAAATGACTTTTCTTGTTTAACTATTTTGGTTTAATAGCAGTTTTTAAAATGATTCCGCTACACTCTTTATGATTTATATTGAGAAACCCAGTGAATGTACTGAGAAATTCTTCTGATTCTTTTGTTTTGTGTGAACTATTTATCCAGACTTTGACTTGAGCACTAACAATTATGAACTAAACTTTTGAAGAAAAGAATTTTGACAGAGGAAAATTTTTGGTAGCACTTCGATTCTCGTCGGGCGACGACCCACACGTGAATTGAGGTCCGGCCGAAAATTGGGGCGTTACAATGACAGAGGAAAGGAAAAAAAATTTAAAAATGAGAGACATAAAAAAAGGAGAATACTAAATTATAGAAATTTAAGATGGGTAAGTTAATTTTACTTCCTTTTAATACAAGATAGATATAGAAGTTATAAATTATAATTTTAATGGTATAATTTATAGTAAAAATGATATTTTATAGTGGTTTCTAAAAATTGGATGTACATTTACATAAAGTAAAATTACATAAAATTTCTATCGTTGTATTTATATTATTGTGTGGATTATAAATATATAGTTTATTTGTACTCATACGATATCTAAAGTTGATATGGTAGTTGGAAGTTAATAAATTGTAGGCAGTTTTTGAACGTGTAACATTGACAAATTTTTAATTAAAAGATATAGAAATGTAGAAAATAAAGTTTTAGACTGAATAACACTAAAATTAAGATTTTTTGAGATTAATTGATAGGTTCAATTAGCGGCTGATCAACAGTAAAAAAAAAATAATAATAATAGACAAATATATTAAATATAAATTAACATTATTTAATGTGATATAAATATAACCTTATACAAAGATAAAGCCACATAACATTCCTAGCAATTGAACATGATAGAATATGCGATACAAATATATCATTATATAATGTTATGTATATAGTATATATAATATATATTAAAGCTATTATATATGTGTGTATGTGTGTGTGTCAATATTAGTTTAGTGCTAATATAGAATAGATTTCATAGGACAAAATATATATTATAGAAAATGATTGATTATCTTACTTGATGTATTGTACAACAAATCTTGAAGAGGTCAGCTAATGTACAATGTAAAGTGAGACACGTGCCAAGCAATATAAGATTTTGGTATTCTGTAAGTAACTTTTTATCTTGGTTATTTATATGATATTATAAATATAAAAATGATTTAAATATAAGCATGTTATGTATATGGATATATGTTGCATTGGTTTGGAACTCATGAAATGTATTTGCACAACATCGTGTTTTATATTGCAAGAGCAAGTTTAAAACACAAAATTTTTTCAATAGACCTGAGCTATGAAAATTAATACTTCTCATATAATTATCCAAGTGGGACTGAGCCAAACAAAGCATAGACTTTTCTCTATATGATGATTTTCAAAATAATTGTGGAGTATATAGTAATTAGAGATGCAGTCTAATATTGTTGAGGCTCGACAAGAAGTGAAATTTGTTATATTTCTTGCAGATATGCATATGAATATGTTTTATTAAATTTTGCACGATTGAAATAATTGCATGATCACTATATTAAAGTGCATATATGTATAATTTAGCTTTGTATAGTGAATGCAATTGTGACACCCCAGTTTCAGGTCTGGATTCCTGGTACATGATCATCGAGTTACCTTTTTTCGAAAACGGAGTTACCTTTTTTCGAAAACCGAGTTGTCAACTTCAAAATCAATCTCACTTCCCTGACACTCTAGAATTTCTAAAAATTCAGGAAGATTTATCAGATGCGTTATAAAACTAGTTTTTTCGTTAGTGAAGTAATTAAAACAAAACTAAAAACCATTTCACTTGAAATATAAGTAACTAATAATGTGAAATAATCAAAGTAAATCTGTAGTGGATAAAATCATAAAAACGTCATACGTTAGCCAAACCAGCCAAAATCATGATAAATACATGTAAAAACAGTT
Organism: Tinospora cordifolia; assembly: GCA_030144865.1. NCBI lineage: Eukaryota > Viridiplantae > Streptophyta > Magnoliopsida > Ranunculales > Menispermaceae > Tinospora > Tinospora cordifolia. Next base: position 8,019 of record JAJIYU010006067.1, on the reverse strand, counting down.
AAATGAAAATTAGGAAAGGCATATGCCCCGTCAATTACAATATAACAAAAAGAAATAACCCATAATACAAATAGCTAAAAACACCCTGTCTAGAATCACCTTCTCGTAAGATTTCTAGTCAAAATGGAAGTCTCCTGACGTGGGTCACTGTGTATATGTCCGTGTGTACTTGAAAAATCATATTATGGTGAGCTCAAAAACCCAATAGATCTTTCCTACACATCATCAACATTGTACAAATCAGCATTCAAAACATTATAAGCACTTTCAAACACTAAGCGTTTCAAGCATTAAATTGTCTTATTACAACTCTAATGACTGAAAGAGAAAAAACTCTCAATATTTCCTATAATCCATGAGTGACTCCTGGTATGCCATCCAGCTGTCCCGTCATGATTTCTCCAGGTTGGGTGTTATGTTACATTTACAAGTACACAACTTGCATCTCAATTCCTTTATTTTAACACTTATTGAAATACTCTTGAATACGCTTTCATTGAGTTTAATTTTTAACAAGACAATATAAGTGAATAAAGGAAAACTTCAAACTCTTTCTTTATTCAAAATAAAATAAAAAATACATTATTGAATTCATATAATCAAAAGAAAGAGTATGTAACTCTAAAATTTAAAACAAAAATTTAGTAGAAATCTTAATTCAAAATTTGAGCAATATGCCCTTACATAGAAACTTTCTAAAAGTAGGCTTTCTAATTCTTTAGTAAGCTTGATCATGCATTTCAAATTCTTAAAAAATAAAAGGAAGGGGTGAGCACATAGCCCAATGGTCATTCATTAAACAACTAATTTACTATTTCAAGTCAATAGCACATCCAAATTCAAACACTTTCATGCATGAAGTGATTTAAGCAACTTTTTGGTTGTAGTTGATGTTAAGACTGAAAGGGGTTCTATTCTCTTGATGTTCTAAATTTAGATACCCTTCTTTAGGGTGAAAAAACATTTCTTTGTCACTTTCCTTTGGATGTCACATACCAAGTATCCTTTAGTTGTGCCTCGCAAGCACACACTCCAAGCATGTGTTGAGAACACCCATAGCACCCATACGGGTTACTATGACGGTACGTGGTTCTTACTTCAATTTCTTATATTTAAGAATCACATAATTATAAAAGGAATTCAAAATGTAAATATCAGAATTTTAAACTACCAAGAAAGTATGAAAACATTACATAGCATGCTTGAAACATTGAATTAAATCCTAAACATGGATTCTAAGCATTGCATGCTCTCATGAGTGATTAAAACATAAAAACATGCTGAACTAAAATCAAAATATGATTAAATATGTTGGGACTAAAATAAAACGTGCTAAAAATTAGAATTCAAACAAGCATGAATATGCTAGAAATTTGAAAGTGCAAAGTAGGAGTTCAAGAAATTCCCTCCACCTTAATCCAAGTTTCTTTGTAGAATCCGGCAGAGGTTCCCCTTATCTACCACTTTTAGAACTTCAAGAACTTTTAATCACCAACAAAACTACTTCAACAACTCTCTAAAATACTGAAATAAGAACTTCTCACACAAGAAAGAAAAGAGAGTGAGAAGGGGTGCCAAGAAGAGGGCAAGAACAAGTAAAGAGGGAAGTGTCAACTCTTTGCTTTGAGATGAGATGAATGTGAGCAAGAGGGGGTATTTATAGGTGTTCATGAGCACAAGGGGGCATCTAGGGCAGCTAGGGCACCTCACCACGTTTGGGCATGTTTCTAAACTCATAAGGGGACGGTTTGGGTGAGAAAGGCAAGTGAGCTTGTGGGCCTACTAAAGCTTGCCAAATTCCCATGAGCAAATATTTAATTCTCTATCTCATTTCTTATTTAATTTAAGAGAATATTTTTAGACTTTGATCCATTCTAATCTCAATTAGGATGTCCCATATTAGGCTGGTTCATGGTTTAGAAACATTTCCTAGACAAAACTTTGCTTGGTAATCACATATGCATGAAGTGGAAATCTTCCCTTCTTGGCATCATGGAAGATCTTTCTTTATAGAACTTCTAATTTTGGTTTGTGTGGCCAATAAGGGAAAACTAGGGTTTTTAAGTGAGTACCATTTATGTTTTAGAAGCTTCTAATGAGGTTTTTCACACGTGTGCATACACCCACCCACACACACATGGGTGTAGACGTCCATGAGGGTGTATGGAGCACTTGATCATTTTTTTGGTACATGGGATCACTTTGTCTTGATTTCTAACCATGGTGACAACTCATTTATGTGAGTCTACTAAATTCTTTGAATGGTACATAGGATCATTTTGTATCGATTCAAATAATGGAAACATCCCGTTGAGGTTAGGTAGGGTGAGGGTACACATGATCATGGTGTTTCCACCCATGTGTTCACAAAAATCAAATAAAAGTTAATATCTCCTTATTTACAAGGAATTATGATTTATCACCTATAGTTTTGGAATCCCATGAACTTAATGCCCATTTTAAGGTATATTTTGGCCCGAGGTGATTTTTCCTCAAAAACTTTTCTTTTTTAAGACTCACTGAGGTCACTAGGCAAATGAAAATCCAAATCTTGGCCAATTGTTCTGATTTTGGATATGTCATTCATTTTGTTAGTTCATGTCTTCTTGTTTCGTCTTGGGTCATTTTGATCCCCTAAAGTATCGTAAATAACAATTATTTCTAATTTGGACCCCTTGAAGGCGTTTGGCAAATGAAAACCCTAGCCTCGACTAATTGTTCTAATTTTTGGATATGTTGTCTACTTAGTTGGTTCATGTTACCTTAACTCATTTCAAGTTGTTTTGGGTCCCTAAGGGGCACTAGATGAGATTTTTAAAACCTGCTAGATTTAGCCCTAAAATGAGTTCGGTTTCATTTTGCACCCAAATTTTACTAAATAAATGATAAGTTTCATTTAATTGAGCACAAAGAATTTAGGATATTACAAAAGTGCATCTATCCATTCAATCCAAAATCAAACAATAAATCATATCATGCTGCTAAGTCTTAAACTAACAATCACCATGTTTTGAATCAAAATTCGTATAATATTAATGAGTAGGGAAATCCTACCCACCTAAGATTTTCTTGAACTTCTTTTACCTTCATTTGTCGCTAGGATTCGTTCGAAAAATATAAATCTGCAATAAAAATCATTATAGTAATTCTTTCTAGGTTCCTACTTCCTTTTCAAATTTAAATAAAATATATTTTCAGCTAATAAGGCATTCAAGAATTTTCATAGTTTTTAAATAATTATTTCTAGCTAAACAAGGTTGTTCCAACATTCTAATATTCACATCTAAGTATTAAATAAATTAAAATTTTCAATCTCCGAATCTCCACAACCCCCTGAGCTTCTATATTTTTTCATCATTCACATCCATATCAAAACAGAATATTTATAATCACAAATAAATATTTCAAGTAAGTTTAGGCTTTTAGAAACCAACCTCTTGGCCATAGGCTCCAAATTCCTTATTTCCTATTTCGAAGCTCTTCAATTAATTCAACCTATCCTTGGCATCTCTAAGAATTCAATTAATCTATTCAAATCCATAACAGTCTCAAAATTAAATGAAATAAACCTTTATACCTTACAACTTTCAACTTCAATTCCAGGATCCTCTAAAATGAAGTTCTAAACACCAAAATTCCATAACAATATACAAGCATTCATAAATGGAATAGAATTTTAACTACCAAAAGTCTTATGATAAAAGATTTCCAAACACTCAACTCCTATATGTCTACTTTATTCTAAAATAGAATCTCTCCCATATTATTATCTTCATCAAACCCCAAATCAGGATTTCAATTTCCATTAATAGCTATTCCAAAATAACCCTTATCATATATCATTACTTCTAAAAGAAATAGGTTTAGAGTACCAAGCCTCCAGGTATCGTTCCAAAACTTCCAATTTTTCTGCTTCAGAGATTCTCGAGTATTCAAACTTATTTTTTGTATGTTGTATAATCCAAATAATTCATTCAAAACTAACTGTAGTCTCAAAATTAAAGAAAACGTATTTTTATACCTTCCAAATTATTTAGGATTTTGGTCCAAAACCTTTCCAATGGATCCTCAAGTCTCCAGATCTATTTCAATCCACAAATCACTTCAAATCCATAATAAAATAGTTGATTTCTTTATTTAATAACAAAATTTTGATTTACCTCGTCTCAAATGGACATATACATCAAAACCCCTTTCCGTTCCTCTCTAAAGAAGGTCTCGATGCCCTAAATCATGTTCCAAATAGTTTTGAATGTCAAAACCCCCTGTCATAACTCGTTCTTCATGGATCTAGGGCATCATTGTGCTTAGATCTACCCACAAATAAAAACCCCATTCGTTGTTGTTCGTCCTTTGCGTGCACATCAGAATGCACCAGCGTTCTCCTTCATATTCTTCACGCAGCAAAACGCAAATGCATTCTTCAGCTTCCTCACGCACCAATAGCACGCACATCGCTGCTGCACTTTGTTCCAAACGCAATTGGTTTTCCTTCATCTAACATGCACAACAATAGCAACGTTCTTCTTCGTTTTCGTCACACTAGGTCACACCATCTAGGTTTTCATTCTTCACTCACTCAAATCACACACAACAGCTCTCACCTTTGTTCTTTCTTTCTCTATTTATGATCTACAGCCAGCAGCACATCCTCCTCTTCTTCATGCATGGACTACATCTCCTCTTCTTTGTTCGTTTTTGTCCATGAATCGCACACAACACAATGCCAAAACCCCAAGTCACCAAATGCACAAGCTTGGATCTCACCTTCTTCACAGTGTTCTTTCTTCTTCCTCCTCTTCTTCATTCTTCTCCTTCTTTGCACAATCAAACGCAACAGCACAACTACTACTTCTTCTTCTCACCCCTGTTTTCCTTTCTTCTTCAAGCATGAAAATTCTAGTTCTTTCTCTCTCTTTTTTTTTTTCAATCTTGCCCTAAAGCTTGAAGAGCAAGCTTTTGTTTTCTTTTTCAATCGTCCCATATTTGATTTATTTGTCAAACCAATATTTGGTTTTAATCAACCACTATTTCAATCAACCAATATTTTAATCAACTAATATTTTATTTTATTTCTCAAACCATAGGTTATGCATACATAAAAAATATGATTTAATTCATTTACTTCTTGATTAATTGATTTTATATTTTTGTTGTCAACGTGCACGTGTTCGTGAAATTTTGGGTATTATAACCTACCCCCTTAAATAAAATTTCATCCTCGAAATTTGAATCATGTTAATACCCACATGGTATGTTTCGCAATTTCTAGAATATATCACTCTTTTAGTTTACTCACTAAGTCTGTAGATCGAATAGATAGGAAGTAACTACCTTGTCAATCAATCTACAATTTCCAATGGATCATTTTGCTTTCATTAAGCTATTCTGACCGTACATAGAGGATTTGGCTGAAGACTCTATTCCTCAGATTCATGAATACAGCTAATGTATTTATCAATCCACACTAATTTCATCATCTTGAAATGATACAGTATGTCAGTTTTTTGCTCCTTTGAAAGCATTCCCCAAGAAATAATTTATATTTCCTCGAGTCTTTCACGTAGCTGAGTAGTTCCATAGGTTTTTGAACTAATGCAGCTCGATTGTTTCCTAGTGTTCCATGATGGTCACCCCCTTTTTGCTCTAGGAATCATGTCTTCAATTGTTATTAGTGATTTTGGAATAATGTGTGTCCTATTTTTAGTTGGAAGATTGTGAGTGTAACCTTCTTTCCGAGTTAACGCTGAGAAGAATTGTGAGTTTACAAACTCTGGTGTGATTAAATACAGGAACTGTGATATTCTAACCCAAGTATCATGTGCAATATCCATGAAATTTCCATAAAAGAAATATGGAGGCTTACCAACAATCTAATGTATGTTCTTACCTGGGATGGATTTGAGCTGCTCAGACATTTTCATTTTCATATAGCATATAGTTTGGCAATTTATGTGGCGAATAAGTGTAGCTTTAAGTTAGGATTCTGGCACAGATGGTTAAAGTAGGCACTTATATAATCATCATACTATATCATATGTGTTCTTGCTACAATCTCCCTCAAATGTATTGGGTTGCAGCTTCTAAAACTTGATCAACAACTCGTGTTGTTCTCTATCATAACTGACTAACCCAATTTGTGACACTATGTTGGAAGTCCAGCCTTCTAATGAGCCAATGGTAAAGATGAAATCGGTGGCTCCGTCTCTAGCTGTATTAGTACTAGCGGCTGTGGTGTCACTGTTGGATGCAGGGTTCTCACCACTTGCTCCACAATCTTTAGAGTGACCCCTAACATCACTCTCTATGAGATCTCCGCTATAATCTCTGTTCTGACTTGTTTCTACTCTCATCTCGAGCCATTCTCCTCTCAACACTATTTAAAAGTCAGACATTTGGTTTAATACCCAATAATTTTAATCATGATGAAACACAAATTTCATTTATTATAGATGATTTATAACCTACTCTTATGTGAAATCAAGATCTCAACACTCCCCTTTTCCTCTGCATTGGGATACTATGACTTGTAACAACTATCATTTACTCTAACCCACCTCCATCCTTTCGCGTTTTCATGCTACTGTGACTCCATGTGCATTGTCTCTAAGTTCTCAATTTGTCTTAGTGGTCTAAGAGTTTATGCTTCTAAGTTGCGAGCATTTCGTTTGTTTCTAGTTTCAAGAGTTCGGTTAATATCCTCAAATAACCTACCATACGTATTACAAGCAAACAATGCACGCTAGCATAATGCAATCACAAGCTTCCATCTATGCTTCCAGGTCTAGGCATCCCATACTACCCTCGCCCTTCCACACAAACTTCCACCCAAAATTACATTACACCCATACAATGGCGCAAATGACTCGATGTCCACGACTACAGATGTCCCACCATGTTTGACCAGATCCTTTAGTTAAAAATAGTGCGATAGTGCACCCACAGACATATCTTAAAGCTAACGCAAGACCCACCGTACACGACCGCTCCATCCCAGTAGAATACAGTGCGTACAAGTTCAGCCAAAGAAACTGATCACTCACCAAACATGGTCTGTCATTCTTCGAATCCAGGATTGCCCCAAATCCCTAAATCTCTATGCAGCCCATCTTACATAGAGACCAAAAATACAGGATCTTCCTTAACCGAGTCCTAACCAATCAAGTGTGTGTTTATTCACGTTATCAATCTCTAGCCTATGTCCTAAAAGATTTTATTTATAGATCCACTATACTTCCTAGTCGACATTCGGTCTTTATCTAGACCTAGTGTCCAACACTTGCCCAATAATACTTATATTTTTTATGTGATACCACTAGTCCCAAATCTTGGACCTTTCCTTAGTAGCACTCAACCTTCTAGGACTTTTAGTCAGAACAGAGGTCAACTTTCAGGGACATTCTTCCTTAGAAGGAGATCCAACGGAGATTAACCACTCAGAGACCTTTATCCTGAGAGAAAGTCAACTATCTGGGACCATTACTTACAATAATCATCCTTCTAGGACCTCACATCAAAGCAAAGGTCTAACCCTCGAGTGTTTTCTTCCAAAGAAGAAGATCAACCAAGACCCAACCTTCAGGAACCTATACTTAGGGAAGAGGTCAACTATTAGGGATCAATACCAATATTCAATTACAGCTCAAGCATGTTGGTATCACCTAGATCTTTTCTAGACTTCTAGCCATCTGCTAGAGTCATTCATGCATTGCACTAGATATTCAAAATCAATTTAGTAAATTTATTTGCAGTGAAAAATCAAATCGAGTGAAAATTCCATTTTAGTGAAAATCAATTTTTTGGTGATAAACTCCCTTCCATTTAGTGTATCCACACTAAACCTTTGCTTAACCTAGGTACCACACTGAGTTTTCTTTCTAACTCTGGATATCCACATTGAGTTATATTTATAACTCAGGTTATCCACACTAAGTTATATTTCTCCCAACAAGCTATAGCCATCACTCTAATACCACTTTACGACACTCCATGTGACGACCCACGTTTTGGTGCGCAAAA
>JAJIYU010006066.1:0-21291 GCA_030144865.1 Tinospora cordifolia | reverse complement strand
GACGTTAGTGTTAAAGAAAATTCAATCACCATTAGTATTCCCTGAGGACGATACCCGGACTTTCCGGATATTACTACAAGCGATCTCGTATACTTGCGGGTTCGCTAACAAGTACTGTAACCAGTGTCAGAAGACTCTCACTATTGATTAATAATCTCAGGGGGAGATTATCCGAACTAGGAGGATTAGAGATTCTACTTATTTTACTTTATTTTGTAACAGACTGACATGCATATTTTTCTTTTGAGTTTAATACGATTGTTTTACTGTATTTATTTTGATTTTAGATTTCAGTCACTCATGTTATCAAACGATATTGTATGTTTAACATTTACTGTCTTAAAGAAAAATTGTTAAGTAACTCCACTGCCTAATTTGTAATTTATGATTTATGACTTTCGACTTAAGTTTTTTTTATTTAACTATGAAAATTCGGTGAATACAGCGAAAGCTAATATGAACTTTTATCTCCTATAGAATTACATTTTCAAATAGATTTCTTTGAGAATATTCATCATGAACTTGAATTTGAAGAAATAGATTTTGACAGAAAGGAATTTTAAGTAGCATTCTGATTCTCAATGGGAGATGACCCATAATACATGTCGGGAGGTCCGTTTGAGAGTTGGGGTGTTACACTCGCTCCCTAAGGCTAACGCAAAACCCACCGTACACGACCATCCCATACTTAGTAGAATACAACGCATACAAGTTTTGCCAAAATAACCGACCACTCACCATACCTGGTCGTCAGTCTCTGAGTTCAGGTTTTCTCTATACCTCATCATTTCTAAGCATACCACACTGAGATTCCTCACCATAATATTATAGAGAGATCTCCGATATAGGATCCTCCTGAGCTGTGTCATGACCAATCAAGTGTGCGTTTTCACGTTATAAGTTTTTAACTTATGTTCTAAAAGTTTTTAATTAATGATCCACTATGCCTTCTACCACACCCATTCTTTACCTAGACCTAGTCTTTCAATATTGAGCACATTTATTTATTTTTTCAATGTGATACCATCAGTCCCACGTCTCAGACAATTTTTTAAGTAGTGCAACACTCGCAAGGAGCAAAGCTTCCACCTACCAGGCTACTGTAATCACCCAAAACATTGTAATGCATCACATTGAAAATAAATTTAAGAATTTCAATTAAATGGAAAAATTTTAAAAGAAAACATGTTTCAAATGTCCATGTGTGTAATTAATGAAAATAAAATCATTTTAATGTCTTGGAAACTCAAAAATAATGAAAAATAGGAAGGAGGTTCGAAAGATTGCGGTCCGACCGCGGTAATCGTGAAGGAAAACCACTTAAGAATAGTGGGGTCACACTACCGACCGCAGTCCGTAAATAGTCGATCGCGGTCCACAGTCAAAGAAACTGGAAATTTCGAGAAAAAATTAACCACCGACCAAGGTCCTCACTTGCCGACCGCGGTCCGTGAGCAATATATATAGAATGACCAACTTAAACTCGTTATTTTCACTTTCAATTCGTTCCAAACAGGGGAGAAGCGAATTTGAAAAGCTAGAATAAGCACTCTGAAGGTAGTTGGGTCAGAAATTGGAGACTAAAGGTAAGAATCTAAGCCTCTATGCTAATTTACTCTCTCGATTATCTCTTGCTTAATCTGAAAATTTAGATTTTCTATCATAAGGATGAGTGAGGGAAAGTGAAACCAATTGATATATTGAAGTTATTTTTGTTTGAAATCTGAAATATGGAATCATTTTCAATAGTTTGTAAATGGCGTTGATTGTGGAAAACAGGTAGTGAGATTTTCTGAAAACACTAAGGTGAAAATCTCAGGTTTTGGTTGAATGATCCTCAAGTGCATCATAAGGACAATCTAATTGGATAATAAAGCTAAAGGGAATCCTAAAACCCTTAGGTGAGAGGGATATCCTTACTCTTTAGTATTATCCGGGAATCATGCTTGAGACATGATAGTTGCTAGTATAGGATTTATATTATATGAATGTTGATATTGTTGGAATTGAATGGTTTGTTTGTAATTGTGGGAAGTGCCAAATAATTTACGGTTATGCATGATTTCTATTGAGATCTGCTCATGTGACATTTTCATAAATTTGCTTCTGATATCATGCTGATTGAATGTCATTGGCTTGAATGCATAATTGTTTCACTAAATTAAGATTGATGGCTAAATAAGAATCCCACACAGCGGTATGATAGGCTACAGAGCGTCATAAATATTCCTGACCCTTAGTGTCGATGGCAAATTTCATTATCTTGGGAATCATAAGGAATTGGCTGCATAGCGTTCCTTACCTTAGACTATGATATCTTGGGAATAAAAGGAATAGGCCGCTAGGCGTTCCTTTCCTTAGATTTTGCCCGACACTTGATTTGTCTTTGGGATTTGGTAATCAGCTGCAGAGTGTTACCTTAGTAATTGGCTACATAGCATTACTGTTCCTTAGACTGTGATTCACATGTATAGGCTGCAGGGCGTGCGTGGGGATAAGTAATAGGTTGTATTGCGTTACTTATCTTTGGATGTTGATGTTCTTGATTTCTTGTTTCTGGCCAAATTGCATGCACTTATTTTCCATCCTAGATCACAAAGGAATATTGGGAGTCTAATCAACTCTTCCGGTTTAGGTTACAACAAACAATTTAATGTGTGAAACGCCTAATGTGTGAAAGTGTGCGTATATTTTGAGTTTGATCTTGCATAATGCTAGAGATGCATAGGATTGACTCACTGGGCTTTCGAGCTCACTCAATCATTTTATTTTCAGGTTTTCACAGGTCTATTGTACAGTGACTACTTTTTGACATTAGAGACGTTCAAGGATGGATTTATAATTGTGTTTTGAAACATTGTATTAAAATGACTTTTGATGTACTTTTGGAATAGAACATTTATTCTTCTTTTGTATAAAGCTAGAAATGCAATCGGACTATATTTTCATGTTTTGATGTTGTATTTATCGATGGACTGTGTTTTCATATTTTGACAATATAAAACTTGTAGAATATTTTGTTGAACTTGATATTTTCCTAAATAGTATTTTGAGTATGATCGCAGGAACTTTTTAATCGAAAGTTGAAAAAAAAATGGGCTCATTATTTTGAAAATTTTCTCACTTATTTTGTCTGAAAGATAGCAAAATTTGTAGAAAATGTAGCATTTCGGTCATCAGTAGATGGTAACCCGATGATCTCCATTCCAGGGAGTCCAGACCTGAGGCCGGGGTGTTATAAATATGGTATCAAAGCTCAATTGTAGCTCTTTGGGAAAGTTGATCTCAGCAGTAAGGTATACTGAGTTACTGGAGTCCCATCCGGATAAATGGTAGCATGCTGCATAGCATTATCACCGGAGTCACTCTAGGAGATTTCAACTGAGTTAGTTGTTTTTCACTAAAAATGATTTTTACTGGGTTTTGATTTTCACTGGAAAATGGTTTTTCATTGGAAACAGTTTTGGATAAAGTTTGGACTATTCGGGTAATTCCTTGGAGGCACAGTGAGTCTAAATTAAAAGACATTAGGGCATAGGTTAGAGACTGATAACGTGATTGAATGCACACTTGTTTGGTCAAGACGCGAGTTTAGGAGGATGCCATACCTCTGGTCTCTATGTAGGATGGGGTGCATAGAGATTTAGGGGTATAGAGGAATCTTGGATTCGAAGAATGACAAACCATGTTTGGTGAATGCTCGTGTTTCTGGTAGAGCACGTACTTGCTACGTTTGGCTGGGATGGGGTAGTCAAGCATAGTGGGTCTTGTGAAACCAGGGAATCCATCCATGGAGGCATATGTTCTATTATGCCTAATCAACATAGTAGGATGTGGCAGCCGTGGAAGTCGAGACATTTGCGCAATTGTAATGGGTGTAATGAGATTTCTAAGTGGAAGTTTGTGTGGAAGGGTGAGTGTGGGATGGGGCACACGGACCTAGAAGCATGGATGGAAGTTTGGAGTTTCATTATGCTAGTGTACATTGTGTGTTTGGTTGGTGTATGATTGGTTACAATATATGTAGTAAAATTGTATTTTTAGTATATTACCCAAACTCCTGCACCCAAAAATAGATGAAATGTTGCTAACTTAGAAGTATAAACTTTTAGCCCACAAAGATATATTGAGAACTTAAAGACTATACGTCTAGAGTCACAGTAGCACGAAACAAGCGAAAACACCTAGGTGGGGAAATTAACTGGCAATTACTGCAAGTTCGAAATCCAAAGTTTGATTACAATTCTTAGATGTTTTGCTACAATCAAATTGAACTATTGAATACTGAATTAGGTCTTGACTTGCAGACAATGCCAAGGGGACTACCAAAACGAGGAATGGCTCGAGGGGAGAGTAGTCACGAGCCTGAGCATAGAGAAGGCACTCTAGTAATAGCAGCTGCAGCAGTGGGAGCAGTGATGACTCCGGAGGTGATTGCAGAGATCACTTAGAAGATGATAGCCGAGGTTACTCCTAGAATAGTGACAGAAATTACTCCTCGAGTAATTGAACAAATAGTGAAAGCCATTCAGTCATCACAGCCACCAGTGCCAGTACAACCACAGATGTTGCAGCAACCTGTACAACCATCGCTAGAGCCTCAGATTTCACCAGTACCTCAAACTCAACAAGAGGTCAGATCATTAGAGGCAATTACGACAAGTAAATCAGCTGGTTATGATAAGGAACAGAAGGAGTTACTGATTGAGTTTCAAAAATTGAAACCCAATACATTGAAGGAATGACTGATCCAATGATAGCTGATAGGTGGTTTACGGAGATAAACAAGCATTTGAATGCATTGGGAGTGACAAGACCGCAATGGGTCGCTTTGGTTGTACATCAGTTGGAGGGGCCAGCATATCACTGGTGGGAAATAATCATGAATGACCCTGCCATAGATGAAACAACGCTGACTTGGAAAGAGTTTAAGACCATGTTTTGTGATGCTTATTTCTCAACAGCCAAGAAAAGACAAATGTACGCTGAGTTCAGAAGATTAGCACAGAAGATGATGTCGGTGACAGAGTATGAACAAAAATTCACTGAGTTAGTAAGATTTGCTCCTGATTTGGTAAAGGATGAGCAAACAAAGACTGAGAGATTCATTGAAGGATTGATACTAGAAATCAGAAAGATAATAGCACCCTTAAAGTTGACGAACTTCAGACAGGCTGTAGAGAGGACACAAATTATAGAAAAAGACCTCGAGGCAGAACAGGCATGGAAGAGTAAGAAGAGAGCCAGATCTAGCCAGTCAACAAGACCATCGTTGAGGAAACCTGGCAGTCAGGAGATGAGAAAAGCACCTCAGAGCTAGAGACAGGTACATGCGTCTGAGAGATTGCAGAGAAGACAGGTCAGATCAGAGAGAAGCATTAGCGAACAACAAGAGCAGGCTAGAAAGAAGGGGTTATGCTATGTTTGCAATTAAGAAGGGCATTTTGCCAAAGATTGTCCCAACAAAGAAATGACCACAGCATCTCAATCGGTGTATCAGACTCGATCTCAGACAAAAAGATCTCAGTGAAAGCCTCAGACACAACAACAGAGTCAAGCAAGCCTCTATATGGCAGTCAGTAGTACGAAACTGACCCAAGCAGTAGAAGGTACATTCTTATTATTTGGGGTTACTATGGGAGTATTATTTGACTCAAGTGCAACTAGGTCATTCATTTCAGAAGAGGTTGTAGATAGATTGAAGTTATTCACAGATCCTTTGGTCACATCATTAGAAGTGTCTACCCTAGTAGGGAACATAGTAAGTTTAGAAGACATTATAGGTGTGAACTCGCTTTTGGATATCGAAGAATAGTAGTGGACCTCTGTGTGCTTCGTTTTGGCGAATATGACATGATATTGGGAATGGATTGGTTGACCCAATATCAAGCTAAGATCGATTGCCAAAGACGAAGAGTTACAATAAAGCTACCATTTGGGGAAGTTGTGAAGATAGAAGGAGATATGAAGAAGCTGCCTAGAAGTTCGATGTTAGCATTACTATATGCTATCCAACACAAGGGTGACTTCAGATAGTTGATAGAGGATGAAGTAGAGAAGCCAAAAGAACTACAGCTGATCCCAGTGGTGAGAGAATATGAGAATGTATTTTTGGATGAATTGCCTGGCCTTCCACCACACAGGTAAACAGAATTCAAGATTGAAGTATATCTAGGTACAAATCCCATTCCCATTCTACCTTATCGGATGGCACCAGTAAAACTAGTTGAGGCGAAGACTCAATTGGATGAACTGCTGGCAAAGGGTTTCATTAGACCAAGTGAGTCGCCATGGGGAGCTCCAGTCCTGTTTGTAAGGAAGAAAGACAGATCCATGAGGTTATGTGTAAACTACAGGAAATTAAACCAAGTTACAATAAAGAATGAGTACCTTCTACGAAGAATCAATGATCTTTTTGACCAGCTGAGGGGAACCTCACGATTTTCGAAAATAGATTTGAGATCAGGGTACGATCAGTTAAGGATCCGTGAGTCAGACATATCGAAAACAACTTTCAGAACTCAGTATGGACATTTTGAATACACAATGATGCCATTTGGACTAATGAATGCTCCAGGGGCGTTTATGGATCTAATGAATAGGGTTTTTAGCCGATACTTGGATCAATTTGTTGTTGTTTTCATGGATGATATCCTCATTTATTCGAGATCAAATGTTGAGCATGAATGGTTCTAGAAACACTTAGACAGAATAAACTGTATGCCAAATTTAGCAAATATGAATTTTGGATGCAGAAAGTAAAATTTCTTGGTCATGTTGTCTCGGCAGAAGGCATATCAGTGGATCCAAAGAAAGTGGAAGCGGTAGCTAATTGGAAACAGCCAACAACAATAACTGAGATCAAAAGTTTTCTTGGATTGGTTTGGTACTACCGTAGATTTGTTAAGGATTTCTTGAAAATAGCTAGTCCACTAACAAAACTGACTAGGAAAGGAGAAAAGTTTATTTGGGATGATCAGTGTGAGGCATCATTCCAGGAATTGAAAAAGAGATTGACAACAACACTAGTCTTGATTATTCCTACACTAGGAGTAAGATACACCCTCTATACCGATGCATCTTTGAATGGTTTGGGTGCAGTACTGATGCAAGAAAGACAGCCTGTGGCATATGCTTCTCGACACTTAAAGCCACATGAGCAGAATTATCCCACACGCGATCTGGAGCTTGCAGCAATTGTTTTTGCATTGAAGATTTAAGGGCATGATCTTTATGGAGAGAATTTTGACCTGTACTCATATCATAAGAGCCTCAAATATATTTATACTCAGAAGGAACTCAATTTACGACAGAAAAGATGGTTAAAGTTCTCGAAAGACTATGACTTTCAGCTATATTATCACCCTGGTAAGGCTAACGTAATAGGAGATGCACTTAGTAGAAAGTTTAGCTGGAAGGATGAAGAAAGGGCACAAATGCATCAGCTGATCAGTACATATAACCTAAGTATAGCCACTGATGAAAGTCAGGCATATCTGTATGCGATAGCTAGCCATCCAAATATTATACACCAGATCAGAGAGGAGCAGAAGAATGATAAGTGGATGGCAAATCTGAATGACGGTATCAGGCAAGGTAAACATACAAACTTTAGAATTGATGCAGATGGTGCATTGAGGCTAGGGGATAGGCTATGTGTACCGAGTACAAGACAAATTAAAGACACCATATTGGATGAAGCGCACTTAACCAAGTACACATTGCATCCGGGAGGTGATAAAATGTATCAGAATTTGAGGACGACTTATTGGTGGAAAGGTATAAAGAAAGACATTGCAAAGTATGTCTCTCAATGTCTTACGTGCCAACAAGTGAAGGCTGAGCACAGAAAGCCATCTGGTTTATTGCAGCCACTTCCAATAACAGAATGGAAGTAGGATAATATTACCATGGATTTTGTGAGTGGTCTTTCGAGGAATCAAAAAGGTGAAGATACCGTTTGGGTGATAATAGATAGATTGACAAAGGTAGCTCACTTCTTACTTATACGATCTACTAATCCAGTGAGTAAATTGGGTGAACTATATATTAGAGAAATAGTGAGACTGCATGGAATCCCAGAGACAATTGTATCAAAATGAGATGTCAGATTTATTTCTCAATTCTGGCAGAATTTGCAAAAGGAACTGGGGAGCAGAATCACTATGAACACGACATTTCACCCACAAACGGATGGACAATCTGAAAGGGTTATATAGGTGTTAGAAGATATGTTGAGCGTGTGTTCTAGATTTAAGGGCAATTGGAGCAAATATTTGCATTTAGCAGAATTCGCCTACAACAATAGCTATTAGGCGAGCATTGTAATGGCTCCATTTTAAGCGCTCTATGGTAGACCCTGTAGATCGCCATCCTATTGGGCAGAACTGGAGGATCATGTCTTCACCGGACCTGATATGATTGAAGAGATGAACTCATAGATCAAGAAGATCAAGAAGAGGTTAGTGACTGCACAGAGCAGACAGAAAAGCTACGTAGATAGAAGGAGAAAACCCTTAGAGTTCCAACCAGGAGACAGGGTGTTCCTGAAGATAAGTCCACAGAAGGGAATTAGAAGGTTTGGAGCCAAGGGTAAGTTAGCCCCTAGATTCATTGGTCTGTTTGAGGTACGTAAACGGATTGGTGAATGTGCTTACGAATTGGATCTTCCGAATCGATTATCTGCAATCCACAATGTGTTCCACGTCTCAATGCTTCGAAAGTACAAGCTAGATCCTTCACATATCATTCAATGGTAGGATATCGTTCTTCAAGGTGATGCAACTTATGAAGAGCCAGCTATTCGGATCTTGGATCGTAAGGTACAAAGCCTCAAAACTAAAGACATTCCTTTAGTCAAAGTTCTATGGAAGCATCATAATCTAGAGGAAGCCACGTGGGAATTAGAGAGTGAGATGCAGAAGAAGTACCCAGAACTATTCTCCAAGAATTCTTGACAGAACACATTGGGCAGGTATGTTCAATTTAAATTTCGAGGATGAAATTTCTTTAAAGGGGGATAGATTATAATAACCCAAAACATTGTAATGCATCCACATTGAAAATAAATTTAGGAATTTCAATTGAATAGGAAAATTTTAAAAGAAAACATGTTTCAAATGTCCATGTGTGTATTAAATGAAAATAAAATCATTTTAATGGCTTAGAAACTCAAAAATAATGAAAATAGGAAAGAGGTTCGAAAGATCGCGGTCCAACCATGATAATCTTGAAGGAAAACCAGTTAAGAATAGTGGGGTCACACTGCTGACCGCAGTTCGTAAATAGCCGACTGCGGTCTACAGTTGAAGAAACTAAAAATTTCGAGAAAAAAATCGACCACCGACCAAGGTCCTCACTTGTCAACCGCGGTCCGTGCGCGATATAAATATATACATATATATAGAATGGCCGACTCAAACTTGTCATTTTCACTTTCAATTTTCTCATAACAGGGGAGAATCAAATTTGAAAAGCTAGAATAAGCACTCTGAAGCTAGTTGGGTTAGAAATTGGAGACTAAAGGTGATAATCTAAGTCTCTATGCTAATTTACTCTCTCGATTATCTCTTGCTCAATCTGAAAATTTAGATTTTCTATTATAAGGATGAGTGTGGGAAGTGAAACTAATTGATATATTGAAGTTATTTTTGTTTGAAATTTGAAATATGGAATCATTGTCAATAGTTTGTAAATGGTGTTGATTGTGGAAAACAGGTAGTGAGATTTTCTTAAAACACTAAGGTGAAAATCTTAGGTTTTGGTTGAATGACCCTCAAGTGCATCATAAGGACAATCTCATTGGATAATAAAGCTAAAGGGAATCCTAAAACCCTCAAGTGAGAAGGATATCCTTACTCTTTAGTATTATGCGGGAATCATGCTTGAGACATGATGGTTGCTAGTATAGGATTTATATTATATGAATGTTGATATTGTTGGAATTGAATGGTTTGTTTGTAATTGTGGGAAGTGCCAAATAATTTATCGTTATGCATGATTTCTATTGAGATTTACCGCTCATGTGACATTTTCATAAATTTGCTTCTGATATCATGCTAATTGAATGTCTTTGGCTTGAATGCATAATTATTTCACTAAATTAAGATTGATGGCTAAATAAGAATCCCACACAGCGGTACGATAGGCTGCAGAGCGTCGTAAATATTCCTGACCCTTAGTGTCGATGGAAAATTTCATGTCTTGGGAATCATAAGGAATTGGTTGTATGGCGTTCCTTACCTTAGACTGTGATATCTTGGGAATAAAAGGAATAGGCTGCTAGATGTTCCTTTCCTTAGATTTTGCTCGACACTTGATCTGTCTTTGGGATTTGGTAATCGGCGGCAGAGTGTTACCTTAGTAATAGGCTACATAACATTACTGTTTCTTAGACTGTGATTCACATGTACAGGCCGCAGGGCGTGCGCGGAGATAAGTAATAGGTTGTATTGCGTTACTTATCTTTGGATGTTGATGTTCTTGATTTCTTGTTTCTGGCCAAATTGCATGCACTTATTTTCCATCCTGGATCACAAAGGAATATTGAGAGTCTAATCAATTCTTCCGGTTTAGGTTACAACAAACAATTTAATGTGTGAAACGCTTAATGTGTGAAAGTGTGTGTATGTTTTGAGTTTGATCTTGCATAATGCTAGATATGTATAGGATTGACTCACTGGGCTTTCGAGCTCACCCAATCATTTTATTTTCAGGTTTTCACAGGTTTATTGTACAGTGACTACTTTCTGACAGTGGAGACATTCAAGGATGGATTTATAATTGTGTTTTGAAACATTATATTAAAATGACTTTTGATGTAATTTTGGAACAGAACATTTGTTCTTCTTTTGTATGACGCTAGAAATGCAATCCGACTATATTTTCACGATTTGATGCTATATTTATCGATGGATTATATTTTCATACTTTGACAATATAAAACTTGTAGAATAGTTTGTTCAACTTGATATTTTCCTGAATAGTATTTTGAGTATGATCACAGGAACTGTTTAATCGAAAGTTGAAAAAAAATGGGCTCACTATTTTGAAACTTTTCTCACTTATTTTGTCTAAGAGATAGCAAAATTGGTAGAAAAGGTAGCATTCCAGTCGTCAGTAGATGGTAACTCCATGATCTCCATTCCGATGAGTCCAGACTTGAGGCCGAGGTGTTACAACTATTGCCTATACTCCTGTCCACCTGTGTTACCCAAGTCTTTTCTAGACTTCTATCCACCTAGTCATCTAGTCACTATTAGGTGACCTCTATTCATTTTACTTTTCAAAAATTTCAAATCCAATACAAATTCGTTTCCAATGAAAATAAAATTTGATGACCATTTCAGTGAAAAATCTAGTCCAGACCACTGTGTTGGACTACACTCATTTTCCAGCGAGCTACTAGCTGATCTCTGATACCACCTTGTGACACCCTGGCTCCCACTCCGAGAGCCATCCACCGCCATGCGTCATGTTGAGGCCCTGCGATGAGACTCGTGCTCCCCTTCGGCTACTCTGCCGTGCGTGTGGGATAAATTACATCAATCCTCAAATGCCAAGACTAGGATCATCACTAATCTTTCCTCAATCCACTAGATGTTATTCCACCCTTTTCACTAATCTTAGTGGAGTAAAATAAGAAAACCATTTTATACAACTGTTCAACTAACAATAATTTATATCAAAATACATCTCAGGATTTTTACATAAATTATTCACAATAAATCAAGATAATGCAGCAGAATCAACTATCAAAATACGCAATCAATACTGTATAGGTCAGATATATCAAGAAAAATATACACTTCCTTTGCAGCTAAAACCTTTCTTAAAAAACTTACTAAAAATTTACAGTTCAAAACAAATATACAGTGTTTCAAAATTTATATCACTAATATATAGTAAAATGGGCAACATGCCCCAGTTTTCTTCACAAAATACAATTTCCATTTAAAATAGTTTCAAAATCAAAATAAACCAAAATCTTGTGATAACCTCCTAGTGAGGCTACCCTACATCCTCTAGTCCATCAGTGTACTCCACCTCTGTGAGTACCTATAAAAGAAAGTGGGATGAGCTCAAAAGCCAGTAGATTATCCCTACACATCATTAGCATTATATAAACCAAAATTCAAAACATGCACACACTTTCATTACATTAATTGTTTCAAGCATTTATTTGTGTTTGTGCACTCTAAGATCAAAAGAGTTATACTCCCAGTGTTCCTCAAGGTTTAGAAATAGATCCTGGTCGGTAACGCCTCAAGCTACGCTACTATTCACGACCACGTCACACATCCAAGAATTGCAATGGTGTACGACCATCGCTCACCCGTCTGAGGAACCCTCAGCTGTCACAGACGGCTCCATTAAGAACACCGACAATGGGATCTAGAAGATGTCATTCCATACCATATCATCATGCAAGGTATCTAAATCATGTAGCAAGAAATAGAAATAACCGGACATTATGATTCATATTCAATCAAATACTAAAAGTATATAACCAGACATTATGCTTCACATTCAATCAAATACTGAAAGTATATAACCAGACATTATGCTCAATCATCAATCAAAGCATTCAAGAATCGTACACATCCTAGCATGCATCTAACATCCTAGGCTACACAAACATTATGCTTTGAACTTTAAGTCTACATAATACTAGTGAGCAAGAGAATCCCACCCACATGTATATGTCGGATGACCCTTGCGCTTACTTGCGAAGATCAACGCTCAAAGTCCAAAATCTGAAAATATAAATTTCATCATTTACTCAGAAGGGTTAAAAATCTAGATTTTCTTTTTTACCATATCAACACATAAAACTATATTCATTTTCTTCCAAATTAAGAATATAACATATTTAAAACTAACCACTACTTCAAAAGATAAGTGGATCAAGTTTTATTATCTATCCAAGGAGTTGCACCTACAGAAACCCTCCAAATAGGTGAAATTCCTTTGGATCCGCCAAAAACTGTAAATGAACAGTTAAAACTTCCAGAATTTAGTTCTAAATTGATAAACTCTTAGTTTAGAAAGGATATCCGAGCTTATTTTTTTTAGGATATCTTTATGCGTCAAAAACTCTCAAATTCTTAGTTTTTGATATTGAATCTGCATAATTTTCTAAATGAATATACAGATCTTGAATTGAAATGATTGAGAGGTTAAGATTCCTACCTCAGACCTTTAGATCCTCCTTGGATCAGCTCTAGATTATTTCTCTAAAGCTCTGAGATGATTTGGGAAAATATGTGCGTGAAATTAGGGCTTGAGTTTTTTAAATATCGCATAATTATCGCGGTCGGCACTTAAGTGACCACGATCACCCATGTGACCTATTTTTTTCATGATTATCCTCCGATGATGTAACACCCCAATTTTCAACCAGACCTCTTATCATGTGTTGTCTCACGTGTGAATTGTCATGCGTTGAAAATCGGAATGCTACTTAAATTCTTCTTTTGTCAAAATCTTTTTTTTCAATTTAAATTTCCAATCAGGTAGTAGTTTTTAGAAAAATATCTCCAAGTACATTTTGTACAAAACAAAAGATCAAAATAATTTCTCAATACGTTCACGGGATTTCTATAGTTAAAGAAGACAACTGTAATCAGAGATTACAAATCATAAATAATGCAATGAAAGCACTTTAAAACTTTTATCAAAACAGAAAATGTTAAACATATAATATTGTTCAATAATATGATTGACTGAATTTAAAATCAAAATGAATACATGAAAATCGCTTCAGTAAAATTTTATAACATACGACCTATGAGATCATCAGTCAACAGTGAGAGTCTTCTGATGTAGGTTATAATACTCTACGTCTAAGTATACCTGAAAAATAAAGTGGGAATGAGCTCGAAAGCCCAGTAGATCATTCCTACACATCACACACATTATACAGACCAAACCCAAAACATTACAAACACTTTCAAACATTAGGCGTTTCAAACATCCATTTGGTTTTGGTCGAAGTCTATGACTGAAAGAGGGTTGAGATGCCTCTCAATATTCCCATGATCATGTCCAATCATAAAAAGTCTCGTGTACCATCTAAAATTAGTCACGTCATCAGTATCACAGCCTAAGAGAGGGTACTTACCATTGCATAGTACCATCTCCCAAAGACTTCAAGCTATCGCAGACAGCTCTGGTTAGGAATACCTACAATCCGCCTTATAGCTCGTCGATCTCAAGCAGTGGCATATAGGAGATACCACCTTGATCTGCTTCAGGCTTGTCGATTGCACCGGTACGTAGATTCTTAATAATCTTTTGTTTTATTTTAGTTTTACACACAAATTCAATCACACCGAGCATTTGACAATCCAATAGACAATAAATTAAACTATGCATAAAAATTAAACTAATAAAGCTTATGAGTAAAGAATGGAATCTTAAATGCATATTTTCCACTTTATCCATGTCATAAATAAATAAATCTAAATGCATGGTTTTCTATTCAAGCATGTCCTGATGTAATTATGCGTAAATTGAAATAATTCATCATACTATCATCCAAGCACATCAACCAATCTAAATCAATTTCACAATAAAATTTTAATAACTTAGAACTATTCAAACAAATGTTTTGAATTTTAAATCCATATAATACGTAAGAGCAAGGAAGTCACACCCACCTGATTCCGCCAATCTTCAGGGTAACCTTGCTTTCCTTCAAGTTATTCGATAATTTAAAATGTACAAATCTGAAATTTAACACTTAATAAAGTTATTCTTAAGTTTGAATGATTTTTAAAATAATTATGAAATTTAAATATGAATTTCAATCAAATATATTCAGGTCGAAATAAGGTTTCTAATGTTGAAATACGAATCATTCTTATTTATTTCTCGATTTTCAGTATTTATTAAAATTATGTTCAAAATACTTTTATGCTAATATTGTAGAAAATAATAGTTCTTCTAATTTAAACCTTTAATTTAAAACCAAGACTCTTATAATTAAATTTCAAGCTTATATGATTTATTAATTTCTAAATAAACTTATTTATTTATTATTTTTTTAGTTATCATTTTCTTTGTTCAATGTAAATAAAATAAATTCCTAACTAACAGATACAAATATGTAATTTTCATGGCTTTTTATTTAATCATTTTCTAACTAATCAAATTTATTTTAATATTCACATCCATGTATTAAATTGATTAAAATATATGTTTTTTGATCTCTTAGCTTCCATAATTTAAATGATTCAATTCATATCGTAGATAATTTAATTACGAACAAAATAAGACTTCTAAATATTATAAATTTAGTTTTAGGGCCTAATATTTCAATCTCTTCTTATAAAAGATTCTAAATTTCTAAGGGTTTTTTTTAAGCTTTCAACTAATTTAAATAATTAGATTTTTATCTTTTAGGGTTATTCCTCATCTATTGTATATAAAAATTATTCTCAATTTAAATTAGGATTCTAATAGTGGAATTCTTTTTTTTTTAAACTTGGGTTTCTAAAACATTAAACCTCCTAAATTTTGATATTCATATTTCAATATTTATTCAAAGTTTACATAAATCAACATGATAGTTCTAGCATAAAAATATTTGATAAGGTTTCAATTTTCCATGTTTTCAATTACAAGGTTACGAATTTCTAAATTTTACTTCACGTATCTAAAATCAACTAAACGATTAATTTTGAACTACCTAAAATTTAAAATCAAACATAAAAGTTTTACACCTTTCAGATCGTTCTTCGTCGCACAAACAACGCCAATGACGAAAATTCTTTACTAAAGATTTTCTTGTGCTCCAAAATGCATCAACTCCTTCAACAAAATTAGATTGGAATCCAAGACTATGCACTATTCATCATAGATTTAACTCAAACTCAACAAGCCCACTCCGCGTCTAACAACTCAAGCACGTTCGAATTAATTTCCAGCAATTCAAACATACTTCAATAATGTTCAACAACCTAACAACATATGTAAAATCACATTCTTCATTTTTCTCAACCCAAAACAGTCATCAATCACGTTCCTCTTCTAAAAAAATCAAACGAACCCAAATCAAACCACATATACACACATTATGGCTCGCACAAACAAAATCAGAAAATTAAATCCTCAAATTCCAAGTTATTCATTCATCTCATCATCTTTTTCTTCAATCGCGATTAGCAACATTCATTTTTCACGTCCATGCTAAAATCCAAACCCACATCAAAGATTCAAACTAGAATTTTAAACCAGAAAAATCCCCTCTCGATCTTCATTTCTTCATCATCTTTACCAAGAAAATGCACTAGAAATTCAAGGCCAGCCAACAGCAGCATACCAATCACGTCCTTGTCGTTTGCACACCAAGATTTTCCAGCTCCTATTCTTCCTCTGTTCTTGTTTCATGGCAGCTACAACCACATCACGCTCACATGTCTCGGTCAGCCACAACAACGCACACAACTCGCCCCTGTTTTCCATCCAACAGAAACCCCTTGAAAACCCCAAATCAAATGAAACCCTCCTCTTCTTTACCAGATTTGTAGCAGCCAAAAGCCCCAAATCACATTTTTCTTCTTTCTTTAGTCAACCTTCTTCATCTGGTTCATCTTCTCTGTTTTGATCATTTGATTATCACACCAAACCCACATCCACTCCCTCAAAATAGAGCATTATTCCTTCATTTCTCTTTTTCATTTCTTCTTTCCATCTTGGTCGTGACACTCAAATGAACAAACCCCTAATTTCCCTTCGTTCGACAGCAAGGACAGCAGCAACGTGCATAGTTGTTGGTTCGTCTTCTCTCCTCTGCTTTCTATTCGTTTCACACCTCCAACAGGAGCAAACACCTAGATTTCCAGCTCCAAAATGTTTCTTCATTTCAGCCCAATTTTCAAATCACACACAAGCTTCAATTCATCATCCCCAAAACGCAAAACCCATGCCCAAATCATCTTTTTTCACCCAAACCGTGAAGAGCTGTAACACCCACCGGGAATCCTACTGGGACTCTTACCCACGTCGTAGGGCCCACGTCATGGCATGTCACTCACAAGGTACTGGCTCAATGGTAGTGGATGATGAAAGAAATAAGTACTTGAGCCCTAGGTCTTAGGTTCGAATCTCCGCGAAGGTGAAAGAAAACCCCAGGGGGCAGGGGACAATACCTTGTGAGTGACACGCCATGACGTGGGCCCTATGATGTGGGTAAGAGTCCCGGTAGGATTCTCGATGGGTGTTACAATAAAAAGGTGCCTTTTTATTGTAACACCCACTGAAAATCCTATCGGGACTCTTACCCACGTTGTAGGGCCCACGTCATGGCTTGTCACTCACAAGGTACTGTCCCCTGCCCCCTGGGGTTTTCTTTCGCGTCCGCGGAGTTTTGAACCCATGACCTAGGGGCCAAGTACATTGTTCTTGCAACATCCACTACCATTGAGCTATTATCACACCCCACCGAGCCCACCGGTTCCACCGGACGTACGCCGCGTGGCAACCGCATGGCAGCTGTGACTCACTAGGTACTGTCCCCTACACTAGGGGTTTTCCTTCGCCTCCACAGAGATTCGAACCTAGGACCTGGGGCTTAAGTACATAATATTGAAAGCGTCCTATTATTTGGAGGTTCTGATACCATATTGCACACAGACAGGTGGGGAAACTTTAAGAAGTTTCTTCAGAGTCAGAGGTGTCACAGACTAGGATTACACAAGCAAACTTGCAACAACAAGCAATTATGAGAAAGAGTATAATGAGAAGAATAATAGCCCAGACAGGAAGATAATGAGAAAACTTAGCTTCATATTACAAACAGACTTACAAACTAGGACTTATATCAAAAACTTCAATGCCCTGAAACAAAGAACACTCTTCCTTTTATAGTCAAGGAGGAGCAAAACAAGACAAAAGACATCACTTATTTGACAAGACCTTACAAGCACGCTTGATACATAAAAAGACTACAAAAGTACAATAATGCATCAATTGAGTGAGCTGGCTCACTCATCACTTTCTTGACACAACGATACAAGCACGCCGATATATGAAAAGACTAAAAAAGTACAATAATTAAAAAACTTTTGTCCCCAAATATACTAGTCATCATCATTATCATTATTTGTAGTGGAATCCGAGTCATCAATGGGCCATGGGAACTGTTCAGCTGAGTGGAGAGAATAATACCCAATAGATGTGGCCAATGCTGGTACATGAAGAGGATTACGACATGAGTATTGCGAGAACAATTCTTTCAGCTCTTGATACAAGTGATTATGGGCCTGGCTGAGGCCTGTTTTCCAATATAATAGTGCAACATATTTGGGCCTGTTATTTTGGGAATTCCATGCATTGAGATGAGAAGCTCTGTTCCATTGGACTAAGTCTAGTTGAAACTGATAGAAGAAATGAAAATGGGGCCACCATGGAGCTTCATTATGACGAGGACCGGCCTGAGATCCATGTGAATATGGATTGAAGTAAAGAAGATGAGGATAGGAGCCGAGAATTTTAAATTAGAAATGTTGAGAACATGCTCCAAGAGGATCATCATCAATACTTGTGTGATCAGTTGGGGAGGCAACAGGTGCATAAAAGATCACAGTAAAGTATCGATGAGGCCATTGCTGAAAAAGATCCAACCATCGCTGGTGTTCAGCAAACTTTAACAAGAATCTGTAAAACCTGAATTGGTCTAGATCAGGTCTAGAATATTTACAGGGAGGTTAAGAAACCAGAAAACTCATTTGGAAAAGATATGCCCTTAAACGATTTTTGTCAAGACAAAAACTAATCCACCAAGATTGAAGGAAAATCATTAAAAAACAATAGGCTGATTTTGGAAAATGATAATATGAAGGAAGGCGGAATGGAAACAAAAAGGGGAAAATGGGATGTGGAACATGTCCAAAAATCATGTCGTGGTTCTTTGTGATGATTTTGAGATAACTGTCAATCTTTGGCTGAGTAGGGATTTTCCAATAAATCAATTCCCTGAGTTCGACTGGAAGAGAAGAAAGGAAATTCAAAAGGTCAATATTGGAGGCTCCATCAGAAGGATCAGGAGCAGAAGAAGAAGAACAAATGACTCCGATGAAATTAGTATTTGTTGGATTTAAAATCTTTGGCCTGGAGAGAAAGTCAGCAAGAGTGTTTGACTTTCCTGGAATATGCCAAACTGTAAAAGAATACTGGGAAAACCAGTTTGCCCATTGTAACAGCTGTGGATTGGGAAGAATCTTCTGTTTGAACTATATCATTTGAGGAAAACTTGACATGTCCATCTCAATATGGAAATGATGGCCAACAAGGAAGAACTGGAATTTTTCGATTCCTCTTCTGACTGCCAGGATTTCCTTAAAAGTGGAATGGTAATGTAATTCAGAAGATTTGAAGGAACAGCTTTTGTAACCACAAATTATTTGCCTATTGTTGGACAGTTGTTCAAGTAGAACAGCACTCCAATGTGCATCACTGGCATCTGTTTGTAAGATTCGAATACCATCTCTAGGGATTTTAAGCTTGGGTAGTGTCTGAGCTTTGAGTTTCAATTCCTGAACAGTAGCAGTGTGAGAAGAATTCCAAGAAGGTGGATTCTTCTTTAATAAACCATAAAACAAACTTGTAAACTTAGATAAATCTTTGATCAAAACGCTCATGTAATTTACTAAGCCGAGAAATTGTTGGATTGTTTGCTTATCTGGAAGAATGTCAGGAAACTCAAGAAGCTTTAGAGCAATGTGAGGCTGGAGAGAGATTTGTCCATCTTGAATCTTCATTCCTAAAAAATCCACAGAGTGCAGGAAGAGTTGCATTTTTTTTTCTGATAACATCAAGCCAAAGGTTTTGTAGAGCTCATAAAATTGTTGGACCAAAGAGATATGTGTTTCAATATCTTTTGAGAACAACAGGATATCATCAATGTAGATCAAAGAGTTTTGCTGAATTGGCTGAAAGATCTTCATCATAGCCTTTTGAAATAATGATGGTGTTGTTTTTAATCCAAAAGGCAAGACAGTCCATTGGTAATGATGACCAGGTAGAACAAATGAAGTCTTCGGACGGTCAGAGGGGTGGATTCCTAGTTGCCAAAATCCTGATTTGCAATCAAATTTGGAGAACACCTTTGCTTCTGATAAATGTTGAAAAAGAGTCTCAGGTCTTAGTAGAGGAAACTTGTCATCCTGAAGAAAAATGTTGAATGGTTGGTAATTGATGATGATACGAAGTTTACCTCTCACCTATTCAGCTCGTTTGTTGACATAGAAAGCTTCGCATGCCCATGGAGAAGTTGTGGGCTCAATAAAACCTTGGGATAGCAATTGCTCAATTTCTTTGGTAGCCAAAGAAAGCTGAGAAGGTGGCATCCCATGGTGAGTGGCCTTAGTAGGATTGATGTCTTCATTAAGCTTAAAAGGGAGTTTTATAAAAAAAACTCAGGGTTAAGCCATAATGGGGAAGAACATATTTGCATAAAATCAGTATGATTTTCAGCACAACATTCCGTGACCAATTTGTGGTGAAGCTTAGTAACTCTGTGGTCATCAATGACATGAACAGCTGGAATGATTGTAGAGACCCAAAGGATAAAGGAAGAAGGAGTTCGCAATCCTTGAGGAGTCCAAGTCATTCGTCGAAGTTGCTGGATGATATCATATCCAATGATGAAATCCTTAAGGACGTTGGGAGCACCCAATATCTTGTGTTTGATGGTGAGAAGAGGGTGCAGACGAATCTTGACTAGCTTGCTGATGAGAGTGACCGTCAAGGATGAAGAACATGCAGTATTAAAATTTTTGTGGTAGGGTTTCCACCAATCAGAAGGGAGCATGGAAGGATGCATGATGGTAACTATGGAACCTGTATCAAAAAGGGTTGTAATAGTAATCGGATTATGATAGGTGATAAGTATACCTGTACATTAGCATAAGGCAAGGGAGAGATTGCGTTGGCAGAGGGCTCTATATTGAGAATAAGAGCCTGAGTTTTTGAAATTGCCATTAATGCCTCAGGAGAATACTCATCATCCAAAGAGTAAAGGGATTCGACATCTGATAGTTCTGTGTCTATAAGCCCTTCAATCTGGGAAATAATCTTTGCATGTTTTTTTGTCTTGTGAGGACAATTCTTTGTAAAATGACCAGGCGACTTTGTAATACCCCAGAATTTTGTCAAAAAAAAAAATTAAAATAAATAAAATAAGTTGAATAAATTAATTTCAAAGATTTTAAGAAATTTTGGGTGAAAATGGTGGGTTGGCACATGAAAAATAATTTATATTGGAGATATAATAAAAATTAGGATAAT